>JAABKK020009250.1:0-23872 GCA_011634745.2 Catotricha subobsoleta
TATTATGCAGTAAGGATCATAATTGCTCAAAAAAAATGATGGAGATTGCCGCTTTTGGAAATAGACCCCTCATATGTGAATTATGAATTGTCAAAACTTCGGAGGTACATGTTTTAGTTTTTATACCGTACATTCTGGAATAATTTATGATTAATATTTATGAAAAAGTTTTCATTGTTTCTTTTTTTTCGTCGAAATAACTGTTTGTTAAATATCCAGAAATAGCAAATCTATTTTTATAGCGACTTTGAACCATATTTTTAATATAATATTCAGATTTAGATAAATTAATTTATTGGAAATATGTTATATTAATATAATTAACAAACGGGCTAATTATAGAAAAAATAATATGTATCTACATATTAAAAACAATCGAATGAGAAAATCTCATACACAATTAGGTTATTAATATGGTATTTGAGTTAAAATTAACCGCTTATTATATTATATGCAAATATTTATTTTTAGATAATTAATGTAGGTTACGGTGCAGGTGATAGAAGGTTGACCTATTAAAATATAACTATATAACTATAATATAAATTAATTAAAAATTAATATTTATTTATTTATTTATTTAAATTTCAGATATAACCGCATACGATACATATTACTATTTACATGTTAATTGATAAATCTTATTTATTTAATTATTTATGCAGTAATAACTTTTACCAGACGTCTTCAATAAATATATTCGATATCATTATAGTGAATAAAAAAAAAAGTAATTGCAATGAAAATTATATATTATTATTATATCCTATATTTTTATAAAGTTTATTCAAAATGCTATCATCAAGTGATTTAAAAGTGACATTGTTAGTTTCTATCCTTAATCATTTAACAGTTCAGATAAGTATAGAAGGATATAGAATATTTTAAGATAGTGTAAAAGTAAAAATTAAAAGAAAAAGTTAAATAAAATACTTGTGAATTGCAATAGATGATAAGCTGAATTTTAAGTCAAATTTAAATGTGTGTAAAAAAAAGTGCAAATGAGCAACAAATTTTTAATCAAAGATCTTGTGCTCCTGACTATTTGGCAAATGTAGTATTTTCTTAATTATGCGGCTGAATTTTACATGACGTCTGTATATCAGCGTGATATAAAAAAAAAAAAAGAAAAAACTTTTACTAGGATTTACAAAAAAATTTGAAGAAAATTAGATTAATTTAAATCATTCATTTCTTGATCGGAAGTGAAATCTCTAGAAAACCGAAAAGTTAGCATACAGTTCACATAGAAACAAACGTTATTTTTTAATTCATGTACCTAAAAAAATATATATTTTTTGCAATAGTTTTTCTTTTACATAATGTCAAACATAATTTAAAGAAAATCAAAATTCACATATTATATAAATAACTATCAGAAAATACGGTGCACATGGGTTTAAGGTGTAACTTGTTAAATAAAATATTACCTGTGCCTATACAATAGCAAATTTGACAAGGATTGATTATTTTTCATTATGTGTTGAAAATCGTTTTCATTTTATGTCAATATTTGTTTAGAATTTTTTAAAGTGACACTATTATTGGAGGTAGATAGATGTATTATAAAAAAAGGACAATGAATCGATATATTTGTCCCATTAGAAGTAAAAAAAAAGAAATAAAATACGGGTAAAGTTACTCAAAACCCCAAGCACAGGTAGGTATACATATTTTTGTATTTAATAAGTTGTATTCATTCCAAAAACTTGAAATGCCAACCAATTTAACACTATTAATAATAAAAATGTATCCGTAAAATAATTTTATAATTCTAGTTATGCTTTTGCAAGTTTATTTATTTAGTCAATCAATCAATATATAAATATAACTATAAAATAACTATAGTTAAAATTTTAGTTTAATATTATATAATACCTTCGCATTTGAGGGCGTGGTTGGGAAGAGGATTATCATTTATCACCCTTTAGATTTAAAAGAAATATAATTACCCTCTGTCGATTTTGATGATAATAGTATATTTTATTTGAACCTTGGCTTCAAATTGTATGTTTTTCAATTTTAGGAAAAAACGATTTGCATAAGCGCATTTTTTTCCGTGATATTTTTTAAAAAGGAAAAGGTTACAAACAATTTTTTTGGAGAAAAATGTTACACTATTTTAATTTTTCAAATTTAAATAATTAATAAAAAAAAAACAATCAAAAATATTTTTTTTGTTCACATCTTTTTTCTCAGGAATTTGTGGTCGGAAATAAACCATTGACATACCAATAAACTCTTTTGTACTCGTATAAACGATATATATTGCTTGTCAATCCGTTCACTAAATCTTAAGAAAATTCGAAATTAACAAAAAAAGGATCCTACTATCCAAAAACAAAATAGTTCAAAACATAAACATGTATTTTTTCACAAAAATAACATTTTGCATTTTTTGGTATATTGACCACCAATATCCTGAGAAAAATCGATGTTGTCAAAAAAAAAAAAAATTAAAATTAAGAAAACCAATACCTACTTTAGGGGCTGTCCATAAAGGACGTTACGTCTTAGGGGGGAGGGGGGTCTGGCAAAATGTGACCATTTGTGACAAGGGGGAGGGGGTCTCGTGAAAATGTGATGTCCGAAATTCATTATCTTTGCATTTTGTTTTACCTGGTTAACTCTTTGAAGAGTTGCCCAGCTTTAAATTTTGAAACGTGCCCAATGCGGAGAGCGGAATAATAAATAGAACATACAATTATGTTTTTTACATGACCATTTATTTTTAAATTCACTATTTTCACTATTTTAAAATTTAACTTTTTTAAAAAAAACTTTTGCTCAAATTTTTCTAAATTTGAATGTAGTTTTCGTTTTGTTTTTTTTTTTGTGATATTCAAAAGTTTTTATAGCAATTATTTTTATGTTATCAAAAATACATATTTAATTTTTGGAATTTTTAGTTTGTGACGGGGAGGGAGGGAGGTACGCACTGATGTGACCATTTGTGACAAGGGGGGAGGGGGTGTCTAAAATCATCGAAAAAAGCGTGACGTCCTTTATGAACAGCCCCTTATTGTTTTCAATTTTTTGTTTAATTTCTCAAAAATAAAGTAAAAAATGTACACGCATATATATAAATCCAATTAACTACAAAATTTTCGATTTTAATTTTATTGGCTAAATTTTAAGTTTTTGACAGAAAATGCTTTTTTTTCTTGTGAATACTTCTTCCGTTTTACTTATTTAATCAGAATGTTAAAATTGTCAGTTAGTTAGTGTTAGTTTTATTAAATATTTTGCTTTAATTTTTTTTTTTTATTGATTATGTCAATGGGTTTTTTTTGTTGCCTTTATCTTTCAAATAAATACTGACTTAAGATTAAAATTGTGTCTATATATATAAATCGTATAATAAGGATGACTGAAATTAATGAACTTGGTTATTTGACATTTAAAAATTAATTACAATAAAAAAGTGAAGAGAGATTTTATTAATAAATTAATATATTATATAAACATACGTGAATTTATTTAGTATGTAATTGAATTTTAATTACATTGTTAACCTGCACATATAACACAAAATATTTTCATATTTCACCATTAGATTTTCATTTAAAATATATTCATTTATGGTATTATTTTTGGGGTGAAATGATACAATCTAAGTAAGCGTTTAATTGAATTAGGAACTGTCATGGGATCTTGTAATGTGACAAAGGAAAA
Organism: Catotricha subobsoleta; assembly: GCA_011634745.2. Taxonomy (NCBI): domain Eukaryota; kingdom Metazoa; phylum Arthropoda; class Insecta; order Diptera; family Cecidomyiidae; genus Catotricha; species Catotricha subobsoleta. The sequence continues at coordinate 3,676 of JAABKK020009250.1, forward strand.
TTGATAGTAGTGTGAAATAAATTGGTATATTTTGATATAATACAATAATAGAAGATGTTATAAACTCTACCCCGGCATATAAATTCAAATGAAATTAAAAACAGATATACCATTGTAGATTTTATTGGTACGTAGTTATTAACTGGATACTACAATTTATCACTTTTTTTTTTTCATTATTTATATGGTAAAACAACACATTACATTAATTGATAATAATCATTACTGGACTCGGTTATTATAATTATGTATAAAAGAAATTAACAAATTGTATATATTTAATAACTAAAACGAAAGTGCCTTAAAAAATCTTTTTAATTTAATATTTCATTTTTCATTTTTGTATATTGAATCCATATACTACATGGTGAACTTCTTGAATGTAGCTAATAAACATTCTCTTATGAAGCTACTTTTGAATAATATTTAAATGTCATTACCTTTTGAACGGAATATTATATGAATATTTGTTATTTGCGTACTTTTTTTTTTTACTATGCATAAATAAAGTTAGGTAATGAAAAATAAATTATAAAATTGACGGAAAAGAGGGTTTTTAATTAAGAACATCATCAAATATTTTCGTTCAATTTAAAAGAAGTGTAAAACATTTAAAATCATCTATTATTCAGCATTTATACTTTTGCGCTAATTTTCATAAAAATTTATAGACATTAAAATAGAAGCCGGATATTTTTATTTTTTGTTTGTAATAATTTCCATGACATTAAAGTTTGCCTACCAATTATTCAATTTTATTTTATTTCTTGCAGAAGAATATTTGAATTACGCTTCAATTATAAAGATTTTTCAACAATATCTTCGTATTAGTGATTTGTATTTGTATTTTTTTTTTATTTTTTGTAATTGCATTAATTGATTTAATTGGCAATTGTTTCAAGATCAGAGTTATGCCTGATTCCAACCAATAGATTTTGAAATGGAAAAAACCATTAATTAAAACCAAAAAATCGTATAAATATTTTTACAACTACAATTTGAAGAAAATTAATTATTTAAAGTGCCAACTCTATTTTCCTATACGAATAAAAATAATTTTTATATGAAAACATTTTACTTACTTTAATCAACATTACAAAAACAAAATCATGTTCCCGTTATGCTTGCTTACTATGCAATGCTTAAAATACGTTATGATTTCTATATATTGTGTTAAAAAGTTTTTCTGTATCGTCTTGTAATGTTAAAACGATTCATTTATTAATTTAAAAAAGTGTTAAATAATAATAAACTATATTATGTATTTACATTGATTTATCGAACCCTGCTCTAGTTAGACCAAGCCAATTATGCTATTATGCATCACCTCTCAATACTGATTAATAGTAATAATAGAGGAGCTTTATTGTATGTAAATTAAGTAAATTTTATGTGTAAGTGAATACTGGATCACATAGATAATTCATTTCTGGCAATTACTATATACATTTTTTTTAGCGGAATTAATAAAACAAATGTGGTATCAGGTATTCATACAATCTCAAACTAGCATAAAAATAATGTATTGAATATTAATGATAATAAATTATGCATAAATCCGTTAAAGATACATACATTGTCGAAATATGGTTGTTAACCTCTATGTTTAAACATTCAAAATGTAAATCACAGACCTTACACTATGACGCATCAATAGTTAGTACATTTAAGTATATATATTATATATTATATGTAAGAATATTTCGATAAATACCAATCAAATGTAATGGACATTGTTTAGTATTACAACAACTGATTTCAAGACTTTATTGGTAATATAAAAATAATTAAGAAAAAATGAGAAATAATTTTTCGATAGCAAGCACTATGAAGCACATATAGGTAGCTGGTAGGTATAGAAATAAACACGGTAATTTGATATAAGCGTAGATAATGTTTTCAATTATCTTGGCATGAAGATGGTAAAGTATATATATAACTAACTATATATACATAAATCTAAAAGCTTTATTTTTTACTTTCATTTAAAATAGAAAAATAAAACATGTTTTTCATGCTTTTTTTTTATAATACATAAATAATGTTGGCCTGTTATTATACTAATTGTGGACTATTCAACTGCCCACTCCAAATTTTCATCTAATATATTTATATTACAAGTATATATGTATCAAAGAAAAAATGTAGATAATAAAATAATGAAAAATAATGGTAATTTGATTTATAAAGATAAAAAATCATATATATTTCTTAGTCAGTTTCTAAGGTAGCGAAATCATTTTATTTTTTGTGTTTTGCTTCTTTCTTTTACTTTTTTTTATTTATATACAAAAGAAAATTTATTTGCATAAATATTCATTCAATGAATTGTAGCCAAATTAATAATTATGTAACATCAAATTTTATTATATATTTTATAATATATAAAAAAAAAAAATACACGTGTGATTTACCAATACCTTTACGGTGTCGGAATATGATGTATAGATAAAATTATATGCTAGCTACATTATCTATAAAAAGATATATTCAACAAAGCCTAGAGGGATAGAATAATAATAAATAATGCCGATGAATTAACAAAAAAGGATTTTCAATGTTGAGTGGATTTTCAAATCACCATCGGTGACCTATAATAGATAAACACCGAGACCGACCATATCAATATTATTATATTTGTTTTTTTTTTTTTTTAACAATTTTTTTAAATCAATTATGAATAAGGATCTAAATTATGTGTATTTTTTTTTATATACATACATATTAGCATACATAGTGAGATAGAGACAGGGAGAAAGAGAGAGAGAAAAAAATTGATTCATACAAGAAATAAATTTATAAGTAAAGGTTAATATGTAAAAAAAAAAAAAAAAAACAGGGAATTTCGTTTACCATCAACGTATTTATATTAAAAAAATTCTATTCGTATGAAATAGAACGAAGCAAATTAATAAATATAATAATATTAATCCAAAATAGTATGAGATATATTTTAATATTATTTTGGGATGTATTTCAGACAATTCTATATTAAAAGTGTTAGTATTTTTATTTTATCTTGATTAAATCGAAAGTTATTTATTCAAACAATAACGGTAATGGATATCTGATAAATAATAATAATAGTGACTCGGTGCCAGTTTATTTATTTGGTACCAATCAAAAATAATATCTATATAAATGCTTAAGAGTACCAATACCATAAATGAACCATGCTCATATATAACGGATATTATATAATAAAAAATCTATTATACTTCAGTCATTAAGTCATGATATCAATAACAAAGCAAATATACATATGACTATTTTGTTATTAAAACATTATTGTATTGGATAGTAAGCTATGAATATATATAGAATATATTCGACGTGTATTATACACAAAACATAAGCAATAATTTAATAGATTTTAATACAAACATGTGTAATATTACATTACGTTTGGTATTTAGAATTAACGTTTAGAACCGATGGTAATAATTTAAATTAGATATCAGTATAATTTGTTACAATTAATGACATCGACCTAATTATTGCAGTAACTGACTTTAAAATAAATATTAATTTAGAAAATATGTGATCGCCTATTTATCGTGTCGCGTGTATTTAAACTAACGACTTTATAAATCTGTATTTAATATTCAATTAAATTAATATTTAACATGCAATATCTAAAACGTTAAAGTAAATTAAAAATTATTTATTTAAACATGTCATTTTTCAATTCACACAATTTTTATAAAATATTATTTTAAATATGAATTTATAAATCAAGTGTCACTTTTTAAAATCACAAAATCTAAAAATTATTCACAAATTAAGAATATAATTTAAAAAATTATTTTACTGAATCAAATTTACAAGGTTTTTTTTTTAATTTAAAATTTTTATTTTCCACCACGTTACCATTCAAGTTCACCTTTGGTCGACAGATGAAAACTGTGTGTCTCTGGTTAGTTTCACTACACGTATTTATATGAAGAAGTTCGTATATCCTTTTTCATCATAGATTATTCAAACCCGAACTTATTTACTTATAACATGCGTTGTGTACGTGGTGAAAATAATATGGAAAATGTTTTTCCGTTTAACAGGTGCGAGTTTGAGTTGAAGATCGTTACATATATAAAGTATATATATATGTATATATTATATATACATTTTTTTTTTTCTATATTGAATTTGATATAGTCATTTCCGAAAGGGGAAACCGAATATTTTAAATGTTAAGCAAATGGCGGTTAATGATATTTATTTAATTTATTTTCGGTCGAAATTAATTCAAGAATGTTTCTTCGGGGAAAAATATAAACTGCAATATTGCTTTGAATTTTGATAATATTTCTCTTGGTATTTCAGGGCTTATTATATGAGAATTCAGTAATTATTACTTAGAAATAAAATATATTCATTATAATTTGACTAATTAATACGTAAAATCATCAGAAATATTATGAACAAATATATATTCTATATATATATTCTATTTTTTATGTTTCGCGTAATAATTGAAATGATAATCAATGAAATCAAATAGAAATAAGATAATAAGATAATTTTCGGCTTGTATTTATTTAAAATTAAAATATCTGCCTGAAAGTGAAAGTAATTTATTTCAAAATTATTAATATTGAGAAACCGGTCCTGAAATATTTAGAATATCTCAGAAAATAGCAGTGAAAAAAGCTATATTCTATTGTCAAATGAATAAATTTCTTGTAACTATTCTGTTTAACGTCTATGAAAGTTATTAATTTCATTTTCATAAAAATGTTCATTATACATCAAAAATCGAATCATTTATTATCGGTCAGATGCCTTAAAGATTGAGAAATTAAAAAAAAAAAAAACAAAAAATATTACAATATTTCATTTATTCCAAACCAAACACACCTACGTCATCGTTTTTATATTATAAACTATAGATAAGAAAAACTAATTCAATTACTTAAGATTACATAATATACAATTTTCATGTACGCGATAATATTTCCCTCGCATAAGCTAGTTTTCATTCATAATCCCTTCCATTAATTTGGCTACAGCAGGGGCATAAGATAAATTTTGGAAAGAGGCGTGGTTTCAATATCTCTCCCTGCTTAGGAAAATGTGTGGTGGAAAACCACTTGTGGAATCAAGGCTGTGAATGAAATTTCAACAATCACACAAACTGAAAATTTTGCGAACGTTTATTTCACACAACTAGTAAACGTTGCTCACGTAAACAATAAATTTGTGTTGGGTTAATTAATAAATATGGCTAAATATAAAATAGATAAAATATTACATTAATAAAAGTGTAATTTTTTTACGAATATTTTTGATTTCTATATTTAATTACATATAATTATCGTTAAAATGAAAATAAATAAATTAATCTCACTTGAATTCATCATATATCATTTATCTTGTGAAATTTAATATTTGTTTTAATATTTAATCCATAATGAACATTTCCGTATCATATTTCATATATTAATGATGATGCATTTGCAAATATTATGATGTTTGAATGTAAACGATATTTGTAAACTACATATCTATTTTCAGGTATTACGCTTTTTTATTTTTGAATTGTTCAATAATCTTACGTCATCCAAAGATTCGAATATTTTCACAAAGTTTTAAGTTTGTAAAATAATTGGTTTGCATATGCTAAGTAATTATTTTCTATTATATTATTTATAGAATAATACTAAGCATACTACTCGCTCTTTGCAATAACTATAAATTAATTGAAAGAAACATGCAACTGCTGATAAGAACATATTATGTAAGATGAAATCTTCTTATTTGATGCAATATGTTCAATAATTTTTTTTAAAAAAAAGAAGAACTTTCGTTTTTGAACCAATTTGATAGAACTATATAAAAACCATTCAAATACTAAAACCATCAACTGCGTTTAGGCAAGTTGACCTTAGACAAGTCTATAAAATTTATATTCGTCTTACATTTAAAACCGAAATTCATTTTACGCACATTTATTGTTTTCATTTTATTAAAAGAATATTATAAATTGTATATATATAAATTTTCAATTAACATATTTTCGATCGTAAAAATCGACTCTGAACTTACTTATAATATATGTATTTGTATATATAATATATAAATGAATATTTTTTTTTTCTTACTTAATTGTGTACTTTCACGAAAATCATTCAATACTTACCTCAAATGCATATCTGAGTGATTTGCATTTTATGAGACTACCAAAAAGCTCTTTTTATTTTTAGCCTATTATTAACTATCTACGTACCAAAAATTGTTATTTATAATTAATAAAATCGGGCATTTTTTTGATGAATTTCTTCGTTTTTACGCTAACAAATTCCGATACGTAGAACGAATATATTAAAGAATATTTAATTTATGGGATAACAAATCTAATTTTGTTGATTGTAAAAACTAATTTTTATTAAAAATTTCCTGATTGAATTATTTTTGATTTTGATCTCCTAACTAAAAAATAAATTGTGCAGAAGGATATTCTAAATTAATTTAATAAAATAAAATATAAATAAATATGAAATTTTATCAAAAAATCTCTTCATATTATTAATAATATATTATTTAATTAATTATTAATATATGGAAAAAAACAATTTAATATTTCACAATATAAAAATTCACTATTAAAAATAGATAAGGTTTTATAAAACTATTCACTATTATTGTATGCGATCACTATATGTTTGTAAGACTATTTTCACTATTTATGTAGTTAATTTTAATATACTCTGTAATTTTTGCTGTCAAGCATTTGAAAAAAAATGAAGAAATATCAAATAAATATGTTACTAAAAAGGTTTAATAGCAAAACAAGAGAGAGAAATATTGTTTATTTGTGAAACTATTATAATAATATAAGCAAGCTACCAATTACACTGCTTCATTTTTTGTGAACAAAATATTTAAAATAAAATTTTACTAATGAAGACGTCATGAACCATCAACCTGCAAATAACCCAAATATATTAATGGATTAAAATATGATTACGGGAAATAATATTAAAATAACAAATTGAGCTTAAGCGAAGTAGTTTCACCTAAAAATTCCGAAATAATCTATTTTAAGCTCTATGGACATAATCAATTTATATCCATCCAGTTACAAGATAAAATATGGATATAAATCGTCAATATGATTATTATGTAATATTGCTGTATTCTACGTTTAAACACATGGTAAATAATCAAAACCATTACCATAACTTAAAAAATATGACATATTTTCAACTTCGGCATGTTATGTATCGAATGCTATGAGATAGTCAGATACCAAAGAAACCAAAAAAAAAAATACACCAATTCAAAACTTTATTTTCTATACAAAAACTGAAGCAAAAGAATTAACACTATTTATTTATTTCTTATTGATTACATTTACATTTTATATTGTATTTATAGAATTGAAGATGGTATCATACTTATATGATACCCAAACAGGTTTGAAAAGAATTATTAATAAAATAAATATATGTTTACTAAAATGTGTGTGATTTTTGAAGGTAGGGCTCGGTACTAATAAGTACCAGAGATATCAACATCAGTACTTGAACTATCAAAAGTACTGGTAATCAGTGGCACCGACTTCTATTAACCTCTGGATAGATCAGCAACCCTTAGAAATCAGCTTGGCAAGCTATTTATATAATAATCAAACCATAGAAAACAAAAACACATGTAAATTAACATAAGGTATATAATTAATATATTGACTAAATTTAAAAAAAAAAATATTTTCCATATTTTTTGTTCACTAATTTGTAGGATTTATTCCTGATCAATACACATAATAACGCATAGTATTCTTTCACCTTACCAAACCAACACAATAGCCCAAATATACACAATACACATAGATGCAATAAGAAGTCTATTATAATTTTTAATGTAAAGCAAATAAGTAATTGATTAAAAAAATAAACTGTTGAATTTTTAAATAAAATTTCTATTTTTTTTTTCACAAAAGAATATGTATAATGTGTATAATATAGAAATATCACATATCAATGTATCCTTTTCCGCAGATAGTTTATACAGCAGAAAGATCGGATTGTTTTTTTTATGAAACGTTTAACAACATTTTTGCTGTTAAAATATCCTCTTTTTCAATTTAAAATCTATAAATTTAAATTTAGAAATTTTGAGGTGAGCTTCCCATAGCAAAATAAAATACGGCGCTGCTGGTATTAGAAATGCTTATGATTTAAAATATTATCAAAAAAAGCGCTTTAGGTACATTATAACCTACAATGAAATAAATAAAGAAATAAAACATCTCTTATATATATTGATTTATAAATAGAGTTGTTAACATAAAAAAAGGCGATAATAATACGCCGTAAAAGAAGCACATTATAAAAATGAATATATAAATAGAAAAAGTATTTGTACTTGTGTAAAAGTATTTGTACTGGAATAACATAACTCGCATTATTTCATGAATTACTTGTACCACGATTTCTATAGTTTTAAATACTGCAGTACCCAGCCCTGTTTGCACGTGTTTTATTCGACATAGATTTATTTTTAATTATTCTATTTATAGTTTATATTGCCTAATATAAAAATTTGAAAAGCAAACAATAAACCAACAACATTTAAAAAAAAAATAGAAGTAAAGCATTAAATTGGTGAAATTATTTTTTAAATTGTATCGATGGATTTTGATCATCTACCAATCGTCAAACGCGAAACGAAGAAAGCTTTTAAATATAAATGTTTTCGATGATGGTTAAGGACGTCTTGTTTAGTAAGTTTTGATTTTAGTTCATAAAAATGTTGTTGTTTATCAACTAATTGCCATTGCTTTTTTTTTTCTTTTGGTTTGACAAAGAAAAAAAACAATTTACAGAAATCTCCGTATAGCAACTCGGCGTGGTTTGATTGGATTTCAATAATTTTATATGGGTTTCAATTCATATGATGAAATATGCAAAACAGTTATTATGATCGTAATATATTTTTTTAAGAAGATATTCAAAAGTATTATGGTTTGGTAATGCACCCACACGTTTTTAATTTTTTTATAGCTATTATTTCCTATTTTTATCTTGAACATTTTACATCAATCATGTTACGGACAGATGCTATAATTAATTCTTCTAATATATTTATTGTTGTCAAATTCCATTACAACTAAGTATAGTTTTTTCGGAAAATTATGTATATTGTGAACTAAAAGGAAATAACTAATCGAGATTTAAATTTTAAACTTGCATGTTAATTCGAATAAGCCTTTCTTACATTTTGGGCCTTTTTACGCATAAATATTCACAAGGCGACACGCAACGACTGCATGAAATAATTAACTATATACAAGTATCAAGAATCATCTTCAATTATTGTCATCAAACTTCCTCGATAACTGCACAAATTCGAATTATGAAATAATACGCCAAATCATAAATAAATGAACTTAACCCGCTTATCAAGCAGATTTAAGTACAATATTCAACAAATAAAATAGATTCAACCGACCAAGGTACTTACATCACAATTATAAATGAAAATATAGCTTGCTTATATTTTATATTTATTTCTTTGTTGATTAGTTTTAAGTTTTATAAAAATATTTTTGCTCATATAAAGGTTTTTTAATCATTCATTTTCCTTTAAAAAATTTCAAATTATCACTATATTAAAAAAAAAAACTCGTAAATAATAATTGTCAGTTGCTGAAAAATTACAATAATTGTAAAAAGAATAAAGAATTGAATTGAAAATTCACAAGGCGACTCAAATAAATCATAAAATTACTGGAAACTAGACAACACCATATAAAGTATGCACAACCTGTATAGTTAATAGCAGTTTTTGTTTCATTTAACAACCAAATGCATTTGTTTTATTTATTTTTTTTGTTTGTATTCAAATTCAAAAATTGTTCAACCGTTTTTAAAAAAAATATATTAATTTTCATTTCAATGTTGTCAGAGTCATCTCGTGAATGTTTTTAAAAGTGATTTTTTGTGCACTAAAATTGGTATTACTACATATCTAAAAATTTGCGCCAAATTATATGTCAATTGCAGGCTTGCTTGCTGGCTAGTAAATTTTGTTAATGGTTTAAAGTGTTGTCTTTTTATTCTTGCCTTTTTATTGTTATTTTTTCAATTTTTCCTTATTAATTAATTGCAAATTAAATATGGATGTAGCTAATGCGCATGTAGGACAACTTCGTGTGAAAGATGAAGTTGGAGTACGATGCCAAAAACTGTTTCAAGATTTTTTGGAAGAGTAAGAGTTTTTCAGTTGCATTATTTCTACCTCATAAGTTTTTTTTATTTTTTATTTTTTTTTTATACATAATCATAAAATGTTTTAATAGATACCGAGAAGATGGAGAACTTAAATACTTGAATCCTATTGCCGAATTGGTGTCGCCGGATCGTTCAACTTTAGAGGTTAATTTTGATGATGTCGAAAAATATAATCAAAATTTGGCTACAACCATCATTGAGGAATATTACAGGTGAAATACAATACAATACCTATGGTTCTTATGCTAAATCAATTATTTCATTTTAACTGAAACTTATTTCGAATTATATAGGGTTTATCCATTTCTATGTCAAGCTGTATCGAATCATGCCAAAGATAGAACAGAATTGAAAAAGGAAAAGGATTGCTATGTTTCTTTTACTGATGTGCCTACGCGTCAAAAAGTAACTTATTTCATTTATAACGGAAATAGTTAATTAACGAATATTTTCTTTAATACATTTGCTTTATTAGGTACGTGAATTATCCACTTCGAAAATTGGCACATTAATTCGAATTTCTGGTCAAGTAGTACGTACTCATCCTGTTCATCCAGAACTTATTTTGGGAACATTTATATGTTTAGATTGTCAAACAGAAGTACGTGATGTCGAACAGCAATTTAAATATACGAATCCAACAATTTGTCGAAATCCTGTTTGCGCTAACCGTAGAAAATTTATGCTCGAACCAGACAAATCTTTGTTCATTGATTTTCAAAAAGTTCGAATTCAAGAGACTCAATCAGAATTACCGCGTGGTTGTATACCACGATCAGTTGAAGTAATCTTAAGAGCTGAGATCGTTGAAACAGTGCAAGCTGGTGATAGGTATGATTTTACCGGGACATTAATTGTTGTTCCAGATGTTGGTTCATTACAATTTCCAGGAGCTAAAGCAGATATTGGATCACGACATAAACCGGGCGAAGCAGCCGCCATGGAAGGTGTACGCGGTCTTAAAGCATTAGGTGTGCGTGATTTAAATTATAGAATGGCATTTTTAGCATGCAGTGTACAAGCAACAACAACTCGATTCGGTGGAACTGATTTACCTATGAGTGAAGTAACTGCTGAAGATATGAAAAAACAAATGACTAATAAAGAATGGGATAAAGTTTATGACATGTCCAGAGATAGAAATTTATATCAGAATTTGATAAACAGTCTGTTTCCATCGGTGTATGGTAACGATGAAGTAAAACGAGGTATATTATTGCAATTATTTAGTGGCGTTGCAAAGACCACAAAAGAAAGTAAGTAAATATTTATTATTAATTATTATAAAATTTACTAGAATTATTGACTTTTTTATTTGTTTTTCTAACGATATTTTTTTTAAAAAAAAAAAATAGAAACTTCATTGAGAGGTGATATAAATGTGTGCATTGTTGGCGATCCAAGTACAGCGAAATCTCAGCTTTTAAAACAAGTAAGTTTATGTCAAAATAGTTTATTTAAATTCTTGCCTTTTTAATCAATGATACGAGCTGATGAAAACTTACCCTAGTCTATTACGATAATTAAACACTATTTTGGTAATGGTCTGGTAACAGACGTAGTCAAAAAGGCGTATTTAGTTCTTTTTATTCGACCTGATTGTTAAATATTATAAATGACGTAAAATTGCATGCACGTTACTTACGAAAATATATAGTTGACCTAAAATATAATTGCTAACAGCTATCTATAAAGCTATAAAGACTAGTAGGTACGCTGCGATTTAAAGGTAGCGAAAGCCAATTCAACAACTTTCAAATTTCATAGTTTTATTTCAGTATCGTGAATCTTTGTATGGATTCCGCTCCGTTCACGCAAACCGCAGTGTACTAGACTTAAGTAGGTATTTTCATCGCAAATACTGTATTAAATATTTATTAGAACAGAAAAATTGTGCAATCGGATTTAATAAAAATTTAAATTTCTTACAATATAAATAAAAATGTATTAAGTTGGCCTGAGTATTAAATGATATGTACAAAATCATACTGAATTAATTATTAATATATTTTTATTTATATATTTCAAAGACTTATGGAAAATTCATTATTATAGAAATTGCGAAAGCTTTCATCATTAATGTATTTTTCTTTAATTTTAAAGGTTGCCGACTTTTCTCCACGCGCTGTTTATACATCTGGAAAAGCATCATCGGCTGCAGGTTTAACTGCAGCTGTGGTGAGAGATGAGGAAAGTTTTGATTTTGTTATTGAAGCTGGTGCTCTAATGTTGGCTGATAATGGAATTTGTTGCATTGATGAATTCGACAAAATGGACCCAAGAGATCAAGTTGCCATTCACGAGGCAATGGAACAGCAAACTATTTCTTTGGCAAAGGCAGGCGTTCGTGCAACATTAAATGCGCGCACATCTATTTTAGCTGCTGCAAATCCAATTAATGGTCGGTATGATCGTTCAAAATCCCTTCAACAAAATATACAGTTAAGCGCTCCGATTATGTCGCGTTTTGATTTATTTTTCATTTTGGTTGATGAATGCAATGAAGTCGTTGATTATGCGATCGCTAGAAAAATTGTTGACTTACATTCAAACATTGAAGATAACGTTGAGCAAATATATACACGCGATGAAGTTTTGCGCTATATTACATTTGCACGGCAATTTAAACCGATTATCAATGATGAGGCAGCCGAATTGTTAGTTCAGAACTATGGACATTTACGACAACGAGACACTGGAACATCGGGTAAAGGTACTTGGCGTATTACGGTACGACAATTGGAAAGTATGGTTCGTTTAAGTGAAGCCATATCAAAAATGGAATGCTCAAATGAAGTTCAAGCGAAACATGTCAAAGAAGCCTATAGACTACTTAATAAATCAATTATTCGAGTTGAACAACCCGATATTCATTTAGATGATGATGATGATGAGCTACTTGCAAATATAGATGTTGATATGCAGGAAGAAAATAGACCTCCAAATGAACAGGTGAATGATTCTGAAGAAGTTCCAGCGAATGGTTTACAAAAGAAAAAACTTACATTGTCTTTTGAAGATTATAAAAATCTTTCAAATATGCTGGTACTTCATATGCGGAAAGAAGAAACTAGAATGGAAATTGATGAAACTGATTCAGAAGGAATTAGACGTGAAGACCTTATAAATTGGTATTTAGAACAAATTGAAGAACAAGTTGAGAACGAAGATGAATTAATTGAACGTAAAACTTTAATTATAAAAGTAATTGATCGGCTGATTCACCATGACAATGTTATCATTCCACTTCGTTCAACGGGACTATCAACAAGAGATAAACATAAGCATGAATCAGAAGATATGACACCAGATGAACCAAACCCATTGCTTGTAGTTCATCCAAATTATGTTATTGAGTAATTTTATTTATTAGTTAAGTTATTTTATAATATTTAAATATTTGAAATTACAATAAAAAAAATTAAATCGAAGCATAATTTTAGTGATTCAGAGTCTATACAATTTTCTTTTAAAACGCAGCATTCTATAATTTAATTTAGTTTCGTATATAGTAAATATTTAAGGGCTTGTATTAAGCTGAGCCACTGAAAAATACAAATGAGCCACCAAAAGATCAAATGGGCCTCAAAAAAAAAAATACGAAAAACTTAATTCTTTTTTCTTTTACTTAACAAAGAAGAAATGTTTTGATTAAGGTAAATAAAGTGTTTCTATGGCTAACCATAACTTTTTTCCTTTCTCGAAAACAAGAAAAAAAAGAATTATTCAAGTTTTTCGTATTTTTTGTGGTGGCTCATTTGTATTTTTTTCAGTGGCTCAAAAAATGTATTCCAATATCTAAGTTGCTTACAGAATTTTGTAAAAATATTTTTTGTTTATTGATTGTTTAAAAATCTTCAAATGAAATAACTACTGTAAATTAAGCGTTTGTGACTAAATACTTATGTTTATATTTGTTCGTTTTTAATTTAATGTAATTTAATTCCTTTTTGATATTTAGTTTTCTTAAATTTAAGAACACGGTTGAATATTTAAGAAAAATAAAGAGTAAAAATTAGTTTTATTTTATTAATATTTAAAATGGTTTTATTATTTTCAAAATTATTGTCTTGTCCAATTTTATTCTCGAATTATTTCATATTATAACTGTACTTATAGTAAGCAAGTATTGAGCATTTTTAAATCGTTAAGGTTGACCATTTCAAATCTACATCTTGATATGCGGATAAAATTTGTAGATGATAGATAATTTTTCAAATTTATCCTCTGTTCCCCAGTAGGAAATTTGCAGGAAAAAAAAAAGTTTTTTTGAGGTTTGTAGAATATATCCTACCTTACCTTTTCAATTTTGCGTCCAACGGTGGGTCAATTATTAAAATCCGTTCACTCAGTTCTGAGTAAAATCATAAAAAAAGTGAGTAAAAAAAAATGAAGTAATTAAATCATTCAAATTGTAAATTAATATCCTTGAATTATTTATTTTTCTGTGAATCATAAATAAATGCTTATCTATAAAATTAATTTACTGTTTCCTTATCAGTCGTATGGTTCCCCTTTTACCAAATTCATTCAAAAAAAATTAATACTTGCATTAAAGACATTTGAAGTGGAAAAATTTGCCTCCACCCAATGATTGATGTAAATTAATAAATATCTAGCCCTTAGAAGTTAGAAGAAGAAATACCAGTTTAGTATTCATGACGGATTTGATAAGAAGTGCTCTGATTGCTTCAAATATTCTTAATAAAATTCATTTTAACTTGAGACATATTAGAACAATCAATTTGAAAATGAACCGATAACTATTGCTTCTAATCTATTAATTAAATAAATGTAAACGCTTCTCTCTCAACATTACTAGAGAACAATATAAAAAAAAGAATATTACATTGCTTTAATTAATATAAAACAGTCAATCGTCTGCATTTGTTTTGCTTACGGTAACGATTCCTGTACAGTTTCAGATTAAGTTTATTTCTCAGATTAATACAACATTGCAATATTATATGTATATACGTATTTACAATAACATTTTATATCTTTATCTTTTGTTATCAATATTATTTTTCTTTTTTCTTTAAATATAAACTAAACATATAACAGTCAGTTAAATATTTTGTTGACATATGAATAAATAAATAATTGAAAAATTATTTTCAGATAACAGAAACAACGAACAAAATGAAATTATTTAATTTTTTATTAATATTTTCGTTCAAATTTATTGTTTGTTAAAATGTTACGAAAAAGAACTATGATGACCAACACCTTCGCGGCAAAAGAAGAAATATTGAATTGGCGGATTACTTAATACTTACCGCTGAAGACACAGTTGAAAATTTGGTACAATTTGCAATGTTGGGAAAGATGACAATCTTATCTAGATAAATTTCTCTTTTTTTACCTTTATCTAATTTATTATCTAAAACATAATCATCTTTTCATCTAGATAATAGATAAAAACAAAAAAATCATATAGATCCATTATTTAGTTTAAAATAAATCCGCAAAGCAATAATCGATCTATAATTAAATGCGCACGCATCTCTCTATGTGATATTTTTAATTACAGGCATGTTAAATTATATTATGTACATAAGAATTTTGTTTACGTTAATAAGTTAATTAAAACCAAAATATTATCAGTTTTGTGAATTCTTAATTGACCTCTGACAATCAAATACTTATGCACCAATATAAATAATCTTAAACGTATTCAAATGTTGTAAAAATAAGATATGTATGTAAATTTTTAATCGTCTTGCGAGGATTGGGATTTTCTTTACAATTTTAAATTTTTAAATGATTATAAACTTTGACTTGATATTCATTTAGTTACGTTAAGAAAAACAGGTTGGTATATAAAAATTTGTAACTACTTTATGTAGTTTTTTGTAATTATGATAGATTTTTCGCAAGATATAAACAGAGTGTTATTGACAGTAAAGTAATAAAATACTAAAGAATTAAAAAAAATCTATATACATAATATTGTAGTGATTTATAGATTAGTTCAAAGATGATAGTTGAACAAAAATGTTCGGATTACCAAAATTTGAATATTAACAAATTCTTAGTTTAATTTTTGCCAATTGTAATTTTATTTTCGTGTTCCCACAGTAAATAAATAATTCATAGTTCGTTCTATATCAATATTTATTATTATTAGTTTTATTTTCAATTGATAGTGTTATCAAGAATGGATATTTTTTGACTTCAAAATTATTCCTATGTCTGATTCCTATGATGATAACATTTAAATTTCTTTTATTTAAAGGTAATATTTGATTAGCATATTAATAGGGTAGTTCGTTTCACTTAACATTAGACATTCAATATATAGTTGTCGAGCCCAGAAGGTAAAATTGAAAAAAAAATATCATCAAATCCTATGTTGATGGATTCATCCTAAAAAAAGAGCGGTATTTGCACAAGTTAAAATCGGAATTTTCAAAAAAAAAAGAAAAAAGAAAGTCGATTGCGCGCTGTTTGTTTCGAAAGCGCCCCTAACTATTAAGTGCATTTTCTTTCACAATAAAGACTAAAAAAAAAGACTAATAAAGAAAAAGTAAAATCATATTTTAAGTAGGTAAAAAAGCAAATTTAAATTTATTCTAAAAAATGTATAACGACATTATGGATTTTTAATCGCTTTGATGGTTAAGATGCGATCTTTTGATTTTCAGCTGTATTAGCTATAATGTACATTATCCTTATCATTTATTCATTTTTCTGTGTTACAATTGTAATAACATGTTCATTATTTTTATGTGTTATAATCTAATGATTTTTCAGCAGTATTATAATATTTAATTAAATTTTAAATATATTTTATTAGTTGTATTTTGCATTACTTTATGTTTAAGTTTTAAAGGGAAGAGATAAATAAAAACCTTTATGATTTGGATTGATTGCAATTATACTTCATAATAAAATAATAATTAAAAATAATAAAATTAATACCTAATAAAAATCATTCGAAATTATCAGTCAGATTTCACCTCATTTATTTTATTGGCACGCTACTTTTCTTTGTATTAATAAAGATCGCTTCTTCTGTGGGCTACTGGTAGAGATGGTAGTAATGCATCAGATTTTTTGTAATCCCGCAATGGAATGAATTACATTTTAAAATATGTGACTTTTAACCGTAATTCAATTACATTTTCATACAGTTTGGCAGATTTCTTTTTGAATTACAATGTCTATTTTTGCTTTGTGTATACGCTACTTTCAATAAAAGCACAATAAACAAGAATAAAACAACTGAAAGAAAATGAAATAGAACCTAAATTCATTATATTTCATCTAATTCATTATATGTACAAAGAAAATATACCACCTATATTTGCAGTTGTGACTATACTTTGATTTGATATAATATCGAGCAGGAGGCGATATTGTAGCCTGTACGCTTATTGTTTTTTTTTTTTTTTTTTTGTGAAAATATACATGTTTGCGAAAAGTGTAGTCGTGTACCAATCCACTGGCAGCTTGTTTTTTTTTTAAATAATTAACGGTTTTATATATAATCATCCCAATCTCCATTACCCGAGTAAAGCTACCTCTGGTAAAGAGGTTATACATGAAATTTTAACTTAATTTTAATTAAGGGTAATGGAGATGGGATGAATGTAATGGCTCATAGCATTTTATAGTCAATTTCAGTTAAATTTTTCAATACTGATTTTGTCCTATCCTGAAAATTAAAGCTACATTCAGTTGGTTTTACAACAAAATACGATTAAAATATGGTCATGCAATAGGCGTATTTATTCTTAAATATGTTGCATATAAATTTATAAGTGATTATTGAATAGAATTTATATAGTATGGCTTATCGAAAAGTTATATTTTCGTTTCAAATTGTATTATTTTAGTCAAATTGAAATAAATTAAAATGAATTGTATTAAATTGTTGATATTATTAAAATTTACAAATACTCTAAAACAGAAGGTGGTAAAAGTTTAATTTTTTCATGCTATTTTCCAGTTAAAATACACGACGATCAAAATGAATTTATTTAATTTTCTATTAATATTTTCGTTTATATTTGTTGTTAACGGACAATTTTTTGGTCGTAAGTATTTTTATTTTTTGTTTAAATGTTCTTCTAAAATACATTCAACTATCTACAGTGCTTATTTTTCTTGTTATTAGTATTTAAACCCAAACCAACAACACCTTCGGGTCAAAAGAGGGAAGGTTTAATTGGCGGACTTATTAATACCGCTGGTGAAACAGTTGGAGAGGTTAGCGGTATTTTTTTTGGTACTACAACCAAAAAACCAGTAACTACTACTACTACCACTACCACCACTCCTCTGCCGGAAGTCACAACTGAAGATGATTATGTTCCAGAAGTAGCTGAGGCAGGAAAAGATGAAGTGGAAGTTCAAGTTGAGGAAGTGGAAGAGCCAGATGATCCTCTGACTATTGAAATTAAAGCGCTTACCGAAGAAATGTTTAGCAAATGTACACCAAATTTAAGGACAAAAATGAATATTGATTTACAGTATCATATGGGAGACAATGATAAAGGTGACTTTTCTAATTACCCGTAAGTAAACATTTAATTTGGTGAAATAACTTTATATGTTATAATATCGTTTAATGTTATTATAGATTATTAAATATTGAAGAACATGTTTTTGATCAAAATGACACAATTTCAAACTTATTTTTAATTTTTGACGACTATTCAAAGACCAAAAAAATTAACAATGATTTAGCAATGAATTTCTCCAAAGTCGTAATGGATACAGAAGTCATGAAAGTTGTTATGGACTATATTGTTAAAAAAGGTAAATTCAATTGAAGCAATTTAGTTTAATTTAATTTAAAATCAATAATTTTAGCAATACTTAAAATACAAATTTGATGTCATGCAAACAAGATATACATTTGTTTATTTAAATATGTATAATGAATATAAAATACAATCGAATATTTTAAACTCAAATTTAAAATTCTTTCTGGAAATTTCATAAATTTAATTTTTCTAATATGCAGTTTGTCAAGCGTATTCCAAATAACAATACACTCTTATGATTTTCTTTTTTTTGTCTTACTTATGTGACATTAATTAAATTTCAGAGTCACGCTATAAAGGTCTTGAAATTTATTACTTTATGGAGGTATGGTTCAATAGGAATGGCTTTATAAATCTCTTTCTGGATAGTAAAAATGAAAATAAAATTGTTTATGGATTAAATAGTTGGCTTTACTATTACTATAAAGAAAATCAAACTGAGGGATCCGAGCCAGTTAATTACAGAGGTTATTATGACATTTTACCTTTTGGAAACGTAATTCAATTTTTTATATTTTTTTTTTTATAATTCACAAATTTTAAAAACACATTTCTCTCATACTGATTATTTTATTTTTTAGAAATTCGAAGCCATAAAATTTTATTACAATTATGATGGAATTGATCAACCGGCCAAAACAATGTTCGTTGGAACAACGCCAGAATTTGAATTGGGATTATATACACTTTGCAATGCGTATAAACGTGAAAATTTATGTAAGGTGTCACTTGGTGGAAATGAATTATTGATTCAATTACATGGAATTCCGTTTAATCTTCAAAATGCAACTCTTACAATTCCCTGGTTATAAATTAATTAATTTTGTATATATAAATTATAGATTATACAATATACATTCATACTAGTCTATACTTTAAGCAAAGAATATGTACTATAAAAAGGAAAAATGTCATAGTACATATTCTTTGGCTTTGATACTATGAGAATTCCAATATTAATGTCATCAAGACAAAAACAAAAGTTTTTTATTTCACGAAAAATCTCTTATCAATTTATATATGATACCAATTCAAATTTGATAACCTTAGATTAAATTTTAAAAGGTCGATTAGATGTCGCGTACTCGTACTGACTTTGAAGGCTATGTTTAACTTCTGATCAATGTAGTAGCGACTAGTTTGTGCTACTTGGGTGTGTACGAATCCAATACAACTTAGTTTTTTTCT
>JAABKK020009261.1:0-18256 GCA_011634745.2 Catotricha subobsoleta
CGGACGGGATAAAAAAGTTAGAAAATCGTTGGACTCGCTGTATTGACCTAAAAGGAATGTATGTTGAAAAATAAAACTGAATTTGGACAAAAAAATGTTTCCTTGTTTCACTTATTCCAGACTTTTTGACCCGCCTAGTATGTGTCAAAATAAAAGCAATATTATATTTTCCCACTTTACCGCAGTCAAAACCCATTAAGTTGTTAAATGAAAAAAAAATCGCCTCCGGCTTCGCCAGGATGAATGAATTTTCCTTATTTTATGCCCTGATATATGAAATTTTGTCAATCGTATTCGTAATAAGTAATAAAATAAATGTAATTTAGAAGCTAAATATGTTTTTTAAATTAAAAAATATATTTTTTTATTATGCCTTTGCATCTGTAATTTTAAGTTCGGTCCGGCCTAAAAAAAATCCGGCCGGATATGCCGAATTGGCCGGATTTACCGAATCAACCGAATATCCGTTGCATCCCTAATTTTACTTATTCAGCATAAGTATTTCCTAAAACTGCAATACAAATTCCGTAATATTTTTTTCTAGTTTCTGTAAAAATATTCTGAGCTTTATCTGTTGAATCATTTTTATCAACACAATAAAGTGCTTATTTTCATTTTGCTTTTATTAAGAACTGAGTTGGTGGATTTTGATTATTGACCCACCGTTTAACGTAGAATTA
The DNA here is from genome assembly GCA_011634745.2 of Catotricha subobsoleta. Taxonomy (NCBI): domain Eukaryota; kingdom Metazoa; phylum Arthropoda; class Insecta; order Diptera; family Cecidomyiidae; genus Catotricha; species Catotricha subobsoleta. The sequence goes on from JAABKK020009261.1 coordinate 681, forward strand.
AGATAACAAGAAAAATTTTAGATTTTGGTATGATCTGTTATTGTTTTTAATTCGAAAATTACGAAAGTAATTAAAAAACAAATAAATTTTCAAAACCAATAGTTACTTGTTTTGTTTTTTCAAAAATTTAGTGAAAATAAAGGTTTCACTATAATAGGTCATTTCTTCTATTTTATATCTCTCTTTTTAATATTATTAAAGAAACTATTTTTTTTTTGCTTCCGACGGCAACGGATATTGCTTTCCTTATCACTGAAATATATAAAAAAAAAACTAAAAAATATATTTTAAGCTTATCAAAAGTATATTCAATGCACATAATGCATATTGACCACTTGTGCTATTAATTATATTTAAATAAGTCTGCATACATTTGAATAATATGAAGAAAAAAAATCTAATAATCATAATTTTAAAAAATAATAAAAAAAACTTGTTTGACGGGCATTCTAGTTGTTTTTTTTTTAAACATGACACAGCAAATATTTATTCTGAATTTTTTTAAATTACCTAATTTACAATTTTTAACATATTACGAAATGGCTAGCATGTAATATTATATTAATTATAAAATGTTATCTCAAATGTTTGTGACATCAATATTTGTATGCGTCGTTAGTTTTCATTAAATGATAACAATCTTATCAAACAAATATTGTTCATCTTAACAAAATACCTAAAAATTAGGAAGAACGCAAAACATTAAATGAAATAATAAAAGAACATGTTTCGAATTTTAAATTGAAAATTTTCATATTTTGCTGAAGATTTAATGAAGCACAATACAAGTATTTTATATTCAAGTTCATATTTTTTTTGCCTTCTATATTACTGCAGCAAATGTTTTTAATATTTTCTTTGACATAAAGCGTGAGCAAGCGTCGAAAATTTGTTTGAATAAAAACACGTTTTTCCTAAAGCTCGTATTACGCGTATAATTGTAAGTGCACGAACAATGAACAAATTGTACTTGAAAATGAACGTTTTCTTAATTTTAATTATCGAAAATAAACAAAACGTTTATTTTCAGCTTCAATTTGTTCATTGTTACACTTACGTGTAATACCAGCTTAATGCGTTTGTATTAAAACCGAAATCAAAGTATTTTTTTTGAAGAAATGTTCAAATATATATGTGTTTACTTTTCATATTGTTACGAACGGAGAATAATATATCTGGCGTATGTTGTACATGTCAGTAACATATTTTTCACAAGTGTTATTAATATATTTCGTCTATAAAGAATGATAAATATATGACTAAATGTCGTATTTGTGAAAAAGGCAAACCCCGTTTTAATAGTCATTGTTTGGAACAGACAGGGCGTTTCATCGAAAACTTTCACCTTTTTTCTTAAATATTTTATTTATGAGAAGGACAAAGAAAAAATTGTTAAATTTAAATGGTCTAGAATTTAATGGCTTAGAACATTTTTTTTTTAAATAGGTAGTAATAAATGTATGTACCTCAAAGGACAAAGTCTAGGTAATATGAAGTTAAAGGACGAATTTGATTCAGAAATTTCTAAAAGTCATTTAATTCACATAGAGGAGGTTTACACAATTCCGTATCAAACAGAATTAGCGAAAGTTGCATTGAAAAATGAAAATCATGATTTCTTATAAAACCACTTAAAAAATTAATAAAATCTGTTTAAAGTGACAATATTTTTCATTTTTTTTTATAAGTTCAAACGCGAAGACCTTGTCCTTCTCTTTCATTTTTTAACATCTACTTCTTAATTAGGTAATAGTAATATTTTCATTCCCGTCATTTCCAGAGTTGTTATAATTAACGTATTTTAAATAAATAACAAAAAGAAACATGTTTTATAAAACCTGTTTTTAAATTTTGAAGATCCCACGAGTAAAAACTAAGTATTTCAAGACCCCAGTATGTATATTTTTAAAATTCTGCGTCCTTTGGTATATTGACCGCGCCAATATCCGACTACTGAATCCTGAGACCTAACTCAAGTTGTCAAAAAAAAAACCAAAAAAAAGAAAGAAAATTGGGTCCGACGTACAAAAATTACCAGAACTTAAAACCAAAATATGTGTAAAAAAAAATGCAAATCCAATAATACCTTATTTTTCCCAAAATTTCAACTAGAAGTAAAAGCTAACTTTTTTAAAAAAAATTATTTAAATATTAATTTTGTTTAAATGTTGAAAATTACAGAAAATAGAACGTTTGTACGCTACGTAACGCTTCAGAAGATTTTATTTATTCAATAGCTCTGAAAATACACTTATTATATATAGGTACTTCAAGAACATATTTCTCATATTAAAGAAAATAAAAAATGGAAGTTTTCGTTAGTGCACCCTGTATCGGAAATAGAACGTGGACATATAAAATGTGACATAAACGAGGCAAACAGTAAGATGCATTAGAAACATATGTCTGGATAGATATAAGGTTTTATAGAAATGAACAAAGTCGCTATGATATGTACCTTTCATAGAAAATATATTTTCCATATATAAAAATGATACCGAATGCAACAGTCACCCTAAATTTTTCTAAAAAATAGTTTATAGCTTTTCAAACGGTATTTTTTTTAATCAACAAATACTTACGGTTAAAGAATGTTGCGATAGAATTTAGAAATATTTTGTACTTGGGTGTGTAGTGTGCGCGTAGATTTCCCTAAAATTTCGCATAAATAATTAATCATTTCATATAGAATGTTTACTAAAATAAGTAAGGGAGATATAAATACCTTATTAACCTACAGTCTATAATCAAATGATAAATTTATGTAATATTTAGTCATATCAAAATCTGTTATATGCATTATAAATAAATACATAAAATGATCCATAGTATCTTTTTATGTAGCATTCATTTATTTTAAGTAAGTATGCCGAAACAAGACTATATGAGAAAACTTTATTCTCTCTTAGAGAATAGATTCATATATAAATATAATTAATAACTAATTTCAAGTAAGTGATTCGCCTTGCATCTCTCTTAAGCATCAACAGTATTTCCAGTTATTGTAATAAACATAAATACGTCAATCAAAACACCTAAAATAACCTTTATTTCAAAAATGAAAGGATTTTAAATTTTCTTTTAATTAAAATGTTTTTAAAAATTATATTTTATCTTAAACATAAGCCCTAATCATTTAAAACAATTTATAACACCATTAGGGAAAATAGGATTTGTTACCAAAGCAATATGCGCACAGAATTATAGTATAGCGGTAATTATCAAATCCAGGAGTAAATAGACTAACGGAATTTATACGAATATAGTTGCAAAGTAGAGAAAACTATTAATGCAGATATGATGGTTTGTCCAGATTAAATTAATTTGAATGTATTGTAGTTTCCAATAATTAAAATTAAATATAAAAGAAAAAAAAAACTACATAATTTATCTCGAAAGTTTCATTTAAACATAATTTCAATTTCAATTACAATACTATTTATACGTTTTGAGATAATAAACAGAATAAACATTAATTCATTCATTCATTCATTCTTGCATACTTTCATACATACTATGCAGTCTGATAATATTACCTAACTAATATATTACCAACTCATACTCATGATGGGAATATAACTTTAATGAAAAGCCGCTCATGAATCAATTGGGGAGTGAAATGGCAGTTAGATACAAGAGGGGCTCTTTTGCGTTTAATATTAATAAAACAGGAGCCCTTTTTATTACAATATAGTTACATCGGTACTCATATAAAGAGTACGTAATAATATTATATAGAGTAGGTACATTGAGGTATTACATTGAATATGGATGGAAAAAAAAATATCCGAACATTATAACATAACAATGTGAGATAGTATAAGGGAATTCAAAGGGAAAATATATGTTGCTTTGGTATATTATTTTTGTGGGGTACTTTTCTTCAATGATTGCTAATTGAGGATTTTGGTGCTGCACTCAGAAGGGCTTAAGTTGTCTAAAATAAGGAGTAAGAGTAACTTCAATGTGGTGTGGTTGTTTATTATCGTTAGAAAAAATACCCATCTTAGGCAACAATGTCATAATAAAAATGTAATTTCTTTTAAAGAAAATAAAAAGTGTATATTTTCTTTTTTCCATGAAGCGTTTTTTATAAATAAAATAAACCAAAATATACACCCTAAATCTCAGTTTAATATTATACACAATTTAGAGCACATGTGACCCAATGATGACGGATGGGCTATTTTTTGCTTTTTATTGAAATGCTTTAATAAAAATGGGTTGTGCTTCATTTTATTTGTACAAGCTTTAAAACATTTTATAAGATTTTGTCTGAACTTTGTGATTTTTGATTGATAAGTTTAATAGTTGCACGTAATATTATTTCCTTTTTTATGAATTCTACTGAAGAGATTGAATGTAGTGAAAAAAGATACCATCAAATTGAGGTGTTATTGAATTAAATTAAATAAAAAACACGACCTTTATTACACGATTACAAGAACAATGAAACAGACATCTTTAACATCTATTGTTCCTTAATAAAATTTTATCTGAAAATTGATAAAATACTTTCTTTTTTTTATATATTTTTTTTATTTAATAGGATTAACCACCATTATCAATTCTCTATTTTACTTATGTTATATATAACAAAAGGTACCCTCTATGCCTGTGTGCCTTTATGTCAAACAGAACACACAAATCATCAAAATGATAATAAACCTATTTTTATGAGGGCAAGAAAACCGCGATTAAACTATATATATAATTTTATATATAACACACCATCACTGCTGTACAATACATTTATTTACATTACACCACATCAATAACTTATCGGAAATTTTAAAATATTCCCAACGGTACGTATTGATCAACTGTCGAAACATTATATCATCCTTAATCCTTAAATAAATGGGAAATTGATTTTCTTTTCTTTGTTCAAGTCACCTATTCGTATTCATGGAGACTGGCATAGTTTATATTTTCAAATTTTATCATTTTTCATATACTCCATTTTTTTGAGGATTTTATTTTGAAATAACCTAAACCTTAATAATAATAAGAGATAAGTCATAGATAAAATGTTGATAAAAAAAAAAGAAGAAAGAATCTAAGCGTGTTTTTTTTTTTATTTTAAAATTTATGTTACAGAAATTCTGCCGCATAACACCATTGCTGGTCCTGAGACGAGAGAATTTCTTCTGAAAGTTATTGACGTTTTACTTGATTATGTCAAGGCTACAAATGATCGAAGTGAAAAAATTTTGGAATTTCATCATCCCGAAGAGATGAAACGTCTTCTGGATTTAGATGTGCCGGAAACAGCATTACCACTGCAGCAACTGATTCATGACTGTGCTACAACATTGAAGTATCAAGTGAAAACTGGTATGTGTTCATTCTTATCGGTAAACAACATTAACAAAAAAAAAAAAAAAAAACTAAAAATTGCGTTGAGGTAAATGAAATTATATACAAATTTATTCAATTACACATCTGAAAGTCACACCCCAAATATTCGGTTAACAGCAAATCAAATGTTGGCTCGAAATATTTAATATTGTCAAGAAAAAAATATTCCCCTTTTTATCATTTATTATTATTATTACATATACTGTAATAACATACGCTTTGTGACCAAAATCTGATTATGACTGGTATAGATATTCAAATGAAGGAAGGATGTGCGAATCTGAAGATAAAATATATTTGTACCAAGCCAAAAGCACTAGTATTAAACAGATATTTTGGCGCGTAGTATAAATGGTACAAAAATTGTAATAAAATTTATTGTATTACATATTATATCGGATGTTCATGGATTATAATAGAAACGTAAATTCGCACGTTGTATTGCATTCAGAATACAATTTGTACAGATATATATATATATTATATATGGTACTCTGTACTCATGATACAATATTTTCTATATATTTAACGAAAACAAAAACAAACAATCAATCAAATATTGTGTAAAAGATCATGTACAGCTATTCAGTATCGATGCCACGTGTATATCTTAATAATCCCCTATTCATAAATATATGGAGAGTAGAGGGTGGTTTAATCTAATCTTAGTCACGTGACCGCAATAGAAAACCCCTTATTGAAATATAATATCTTGGTTAGCTGGGTTCGGTAACATTTAAAAGTGAATACTGAACGCTGAGTAAAAACATAAAAAATCAAGTGGTAAAATGAAGCGCGAGCATATACTTACTTACTTACTTTTTTTGTTTAACGGAAATTCGGTTTTTTCTAATCTAAATAACATTTATTTGTATGAATCAGAATATAGGTAATAATTAAACGTAGAATTGTTGATGGTAATATGATGAAATCTTCTATTCCGGAAAAACAGATGTACGAATATTTTCGCAACAGAGCATCCAATTTTCTACATTTCTTATGTTCAATTCTTTTATATAACTTTTCCAGTTGAATAAACAATTATTTCTAAATGTGCGGTTTTTGATCCAAACTCAATGTTGTGAATAATTACATTTCAATTGTTTGACACAATAAAATGGACCACTAAAGTGCATCCGGTGATGGGGGAAAAAACTTCTGGTTAGATGTTACAAATATTTCTTTTATTATATTGCTCTGTGCAAAGAAAATTATATAAATAGGGCTTATTATTAGGTCATAGGTGTGGGGCTCACTTATGTTATACACTGAACGCTGGAAACCATAGCCTATATTAGCGACAGGAATAAATGTGTTCTAAACACAAAATACAAAAAAAAACTCTTTAAATACAGTTTTTGGAGCGGTATCAAATAGTTTTTTTAATATAAAATAAAATAAATTAAAAACAGAAAAAGTAAATCACGAAATTCTAAAAAAAAAAAAATCACCACTGATTCGTTACAAATAATTCAATTTTTAACCTGTGAATTACGTGAAAATATATTTTTTATTTTAAAATATGAATACAAGTTCAAAGTAAACCTCTGGTTCAGCTCAGCGAGCTAGGGTAAGAAAAAATCACAATATTATTTTAGAGTAAATCAATAAATAAATAAAGTTTTTTCCATTTTTTTTTATTTTTTGATTTAAGATATTTTAATTTTTTCCAAATTTTCTGTGAAAACAGAGGAAAAGCGTGAAAAAGAAGATATGAATCCAAAAATATTTCATATAAAAATGATGAAAAAATAGGATAAGAATTACATAAGAAATAAAAACACATCGATGAATGATTTCTTATTTTTGTTCAATGTTTTGTTTCAGTATTTTGAAAACGCATGCAATTTTTCAGAAAAAGTTAATAATTTCTAAATTCTTTTGTTGTTTTTTAATAATAATATTTTACATCTTTCATTTTGGGTCAATGCTGCAATTCTTTTTCTCTGTCTTGCATAATTAAAAAAAAAACACCTCTATTTTATCTAATTTTCATAATCCTATTTTTCATTCATGTAACCTTGTTGGCCTATTGGCTATCTGTATCTCCCTATAGTTATATAGCCTATAAAAATATATATATATTCGGTAAATGCAACGTGTTATAAATTGCATTATGCAATAGCAATAGTATTATAAAAGACACTTTCGTCATACCGTAAAAAAATATTTTCATCTCCGGATATACGTCCCTTATTTTTTTTTCCTCTTTTGAATGGAAATAAAATAGACTATCTTAAATCTATGATGTGTGTATAAACGCGCATCGACATACTATATCTGAGCTATGTATACGTTTATGTCCTTCGTATAAAAGAGCTACACATAAAACAGATGAGGGGGATCAGTGCATCGAGTTAGAAAATAACAACGGATTTTGATTAAAGCTCTATCATTCCTGTATATTCGTATAATAATATATTATTTTGCTATTGATGTTACTTGCAGATGGTTTGTTGGATTTTTATTAAAATAATTTTGTTTTTTGGTATATTGTAAATATCAGGGCTGGCGAAGAAACTTTTGGTTGGGCATACTTAGTTCAAAAAAAAATTCCATTTATCACTCGGAAATAATAAATATTAAAACTTACATTTTTGGACAATGTAATATAATATTAAGTTTGGTTAGTTTGGTATAAAATAGAAATATATATTTTCTCCATATAAAGATATCTAATCTCCAGAGATTTTCTTTTCTATGTTTTGTCAAAACTAAAATTAAGCTTTATTGTAAATACGTGTAGTAGATATGCCCATATATAAAATTAGCATTTCTTTTAAAAATACTAAATACACATTGTTTGTTAAGTTGAAAAAAAAATATTTTTATTTCAATTAATAACACATACAATCAGTAAAACTTTATTCGACGCCCTTTTTCGTGTTTTATATTCAATGTTTATAAACATAAAACATTCAAGCATGTAGGCACCTAAATTGAAAAACATCACTGTAAAATTCCATTCTAGTCGCTGGTAGGGCTGTTGGTTGTGTAACATAAGGGTATTTAATCACGGTAGACTAGTTTCTCTCAAACCACCCACCCACATTAAAAATAATAAAAAAAGGAAGAAAGCACTCGCTCTAAAATATTTTTATTATAATTTAGAGATTTTTTAAATTAAATTCTTAACTAAGCGAATGCATACTCATTACTTACCTTCTAAAATAATAAATATCAAAATGGTATGAGAATGTTCTTCGTACTGCGTCTTATTATCTGTAGCTGTAGCTTTAATTATTTTAAATGCCCCAATTTTATACCAATTTGCTACACTTAATACAACAAAATAATTGATCCTTAATATTGTGTAGTTTCTTTCTATCTTTTCGACGAACTAAATAATAGAAAATAAGTATAGAGATGTCAGATTGTGACGTGAGATTAAATTTTCCCATTCGAACTGAACAAATATTTTTTTTCCCTTTATTCTATTAGTAAATCTCAAGGATTATTCCAGGACATTTGCTCTCTAATGCATTTATGTTTTGTATATTTTAATGCCATGTGTAATGTGTATTTCGAAATAAATATTCGGCTTTAGAGGTTAAATATAAAATATTATACTTACATACGTGATGGTTATGCCAAAGAATATAAGATACATTATGGTATACATATTCTTTGGTATCGCATTTTACAACAATAAATAACGTTCTTATAAAAACCTTGATATATAAAATGGTAAAAATAATATTTGAAAATAATGGCTTATCTAAAATATTGGCATATCTAAAATTTCAGGTCATCCTCACTTCTTCAATCAATTATCCAATGGATTGGATATCATATCAATGGCCGGTGAATGGTTAACAGCAACAGCAAATACAAATATGTTTACATATGAAATTGCACCAGTTTTTATTTTAATGGAAAATGTTGTACTAACGAAGATGCGCGAAATAATTGGTTGGAATTGCGGTGATTCAATTCTAGCTCCAGGTGGATCAATTTCTAACTTGTATGCCTTTCTTGCTGCTCGCCATAGAATGTTTCCAAAGTATAAAGAAAATGGAGCGAAATGTTTACCTGGTGAATTGGTTATGTTTACATCAGATCAAGCCCATTATTCGGTAAAGTCTTGTGCGGCCGTTAGTGGATTGGGTACAGATAATTGTATCATTATAAACTCTGATGAAGGTGGACGAATGATACCCAGCGAATTGGAACGATCCATTATTGAACGAAAGAATCTTGGACAGATTCCATTTTTTGTTAGTGCAACAGCTGGCACAACTGTATTAGGTGCCTTTGATCCATTACAAGAAATTGGTGATATTTGCCAGAAATATGGATTATGGTTTCATGTAGATGTAAGTTAATGCGAATCTAGGTCATCAAATATTCTGAAAAATAATCCAAATGAAGGAAAAATTTACAATTATGTTTATTTTAGGCTGCATGGGGCGGCGGTCTGTTGCTATCTAAAAGATATAGGAATCCTCGACTAGATGGTGTCGAACGGTAAGTAATATATTTGTGATATATTCAAATTTTATAGACATTTATTATGAAATTTATGAGAATGCAATTATATTTCTATAAATGGATCTATGGAACATTATTTAAAATGAATGACTGGGAGAAATATATCCAGTTTATAAAACTTTTAGACATATTGAATTGAATATCAATATCTTCCAGAGCACTAACAAGGGAATGATTTGCTGCTGCTCAATAATTAAATGTTCTTTTGTATGCATTCAAAAAATTATGATGAGAAAATATTTGTGAAAAAAAAAGTAAAAACATCAAACAATGCAATTCAACCCCATTCCATCTTCATTGTGATAGATGAATTAATGCTAAAATTCTACAGATGTTCTTTTAACCTGAGGGTAAATCTTTAATCAATCCCATGGTGTATATTTATGTAGACGATGATTGTTCTGAATATTTAAATCATTTTCTTTTAAACAAAACCAAATATCGATTGATTTTGGTCAAATAATCGTCAGAGAATGCTATTCACAATTTCGCGAATACAGCGATACATTTTAATTACACAATGGTAGAAGGGTTAAAAACCACATCAGATACTACTTACTACTTAAATATATATGAAGCTCTTAATGCCTGCAACTAATTGCATTTTAATGTCCCCATTTCTAACACAATGTGTAATTGTAAATATACAGCCAAATCCATAGAATACATTACGCTACATCAATTCCAGAAGCTCATTTTTATTGTTGTTCATAGTTTTCTATACAATTGTTTATTATGGGGATTTATCAAAGTTATGGTACGATTCTCTTCTTTTTTTTTTAAATGAAATTTATTTCATTAATTTGGGCAATCAAAATTGGAATTTTAAAGTCACGAAAATGAAATTGTTTTAATGACAAAGCACATTATAATATTGAAATTATTTGGTGTAATTAATCAGTTGGCACGTGACCTATCAGAGAATTTAATTCAATTAATTATGGTTTTGAACTTTTTGGTATGTTTATTTTATTCAATTTTTTGTATGATAGGTAATTCGATAGGTACTGAATTGATTTTTGTTTTGCTTTAAATATATTTTAAAAAATATCTCTACTAAACTAATGCTACCTACCTATATTGCTGGTCCACATAAAAATCTAAGAATATCTTTAATGAAATAAAGCTAAAGTAACACTGATTTATTATACGTTATTTGTAGATAATATATTTTAAGTGGTTATAAAATCAATCTTCTTTCGGCTCGTTCATATATAATGCCTTATATATAATGTGACTAAGAAATGGTAATTTTTAAATGCAAGAAGCTTGAAAAGTAATCAATTATAGTTCCTTGACTATGTATACGTTCAATACCGAGAAAAAAAAATAATAATATAGCCCTCAATTTTAACCACACATTAATATTCCTGATTTTCAAATGCTTTCGTTCTTTTTAAGACGAATCTACATTAAAGCACTTAGGATTTATTTAAATAACTTACTTAGTACTTACTTCAATATAATTTAAATATTGTGTATTTAGAATTGCATTTTAAGTGTAAGGCCTCATTTTAGGATGATTAAGAATAAATGATTTAAATCGGTACTAATGGAATAAAAACAATACATTTTTGATAATTAATTTGTTTTTTTTTTCTTGCGCCGGATGTATTTATATAAATACAGGAAAGTACGAAATATGAAAAATGGATTTTTGATTTTTTTTAACTTATCTTATAAACAATAACGCATTCCAGATATAAAATACTTATAAATAACAATCAATACATTTTATTGGAGCACTTAAGTGCACATTAAATCACATTTTGTGTTTACATAATGGATTACCTCAACTCTCTGAATACGTTTTTCCCCTAATAGTAAAAGGATTGACTCCTTAATCCTCTAACTGTATTCAACACCTGTACCAGAGGTTTTATATTCCCTGTCTTCATATTCTCCACCTATTCGATGACATTAATCATATATTATAATATTTCTGTTATGTAATATTGCTGTTACTGTTTTTGTCACTGAGCCCATGACTTTCATTTTTTTTTTTTTAACTTTGAGATTCCGATTTAGATGAAAGCAAAGCAAAACAATATAACAATTTTTATTAAAGATATTTTTGCTTTGTGACAAAATAAAAAAATAATAAACAGAAATAATCCTTATGTTTGTTTTTAAAATTAAAATTCCAGGGTTATTCTTTGCTTTCTCGTATAGTTTTAACGGAGAAAAAGACAACTTATCTGTTTTTTTTTGTTATTAAAACAAGCCATTGTCAACTATATCTGGATCTGGATGCATACAATACGGTTTTGAATGCAGTGAAGGTACGTCTACGTAAATATAGGCAAAGAATTCACCCTTCTCATTTTCATATCGAAATATTTTATTTACACTAAAAAATTATAAACAGATTTAAAGCTCTATGAACATTATGTAGACTGCAATTCTGTAAAAAAAAAAAAACAAATAATATTGAAAAGGGGATGTTTGCCACATTTAAATCCTGAAGTGTCACTGAACAAATATGATAAGGGTTGGAAAATATGCTTTAAATATTTTATATACATAAAAACGTACCGACGGGGAGTGTGTACCTACACACAAAATAGTTCCATTGGGAATATTTAGATTTAACGATCTAATGTTCTGCGGACGATTATTGTTAAATATTATTATTAATTTGAGAAATATTATATAATCAAATGGATTGCTTTAATTATTTTTCCAACAAATAAATATTTATGTTATTGTTTTAGGGCTGATTCAGTTACATGGAATCCACACAAATTGATGGGAACATTATTACAATGTTCGACAATACATTTTAAGGAAGATGTAAGTACTTCGATGAATTAATAGTCGAAATTTAAACAATTTTTCTTTTTTTACTTTATTTAACAAAAAAAATAAAATTTTGAAAAAAAAAATAAGTGATTTTTTTCTTTTATGACTTTTGTTTTACCATTTTTTTTAACTTTGTGAGTTGGGTCTCACGATTCAAAGGTGGGATATCGGTGGTCTATACGAAATGACGCACAATCGCTAATGATCGTGAAAATATATATAATAGGGTTTTGAAATACATATTTTATTTTGGCTATATAGTGGGATCCAAATATGTGGTGGAAGGTCAAGATTATTTTTTTTAATTCATATCTTGCGTATTTTTTTTTTTTTGTCATTTAGTAACATTCTCAACAAAAGTGAAGTCGTGTACCAACCCATTGGCAGGTTGTTTTTTTATTGGGAAATCGCATTTAATCAATAAATTTATATAAATATATGTACAGAATCTACTTAGATCTATATCGTTGTTGATTTCTTCTTTTACATTCAAATTCTAGTTTCAAAATCGTTTTTTTTTTATTTGCAATAACACAAGATGTTTAAAATATTCTAAATTCCCACGTACTAACATGGATCAGCACTTCATATAATTGAATTATCTTAAGCTGTTAAAAGATTTTAAATGTTTTTTGCAATACTATTACGATTACACAATATATTTTTAAAGCGATACGTTTTTCAATTATATGTGAGACCGCCCTTGATTTAATGTAATTCTAACTAAAACTGAATAAGTATAAAGAATATAAACGAGAAATTTGTATGTACTAATTTTATTTCATTTTAAAAACAAATTTTCTACATGATTTTATCTTTTATATGGTTTGCCACGTTTGGTTGGTGGAAAACTTTTTAATGTGTTTTCTTCTCACTCATCATTTCTCGTCTGTATGGAAGGAAAATAAAATAAAATCGAAAAGTTTAGAAGCGAAATAAAATATATTTTTATAGAGTAACAAAATTGACGTTGAAAAGTGAAATATTGTTGATGTATTTGTATAAGCATCGCACATCATTGTAACTAAACATTAAATAACATTCCTGACAATTTTAATTAAATTCTTTTGGAACAACTGTGACCGATTTGAAACATATTGCGTTGTTGTACATTATATAATAACAAAAAGAATTTATGCAGCATGTGACTATGATATTGTTAAGGGTGAGCCGCTACGTACGAATTTTATGTTCAGTTAGAGTTAGTTATTTCTACTACATTGTTATGCTTACACTGACAAATAAATGCTTTCAAATTGTATGGAAAATGTAGGTCACATAATTCTGTTGTTTGTGGGGTCGCTTCTGAAAATTTAAAATGTACCTTAAGAAATTCTACGTATTTTATAATTTAAATTTAAATTTGAGTTTTTTTCTGTCACTATACGCATGCGTTAATGCCATAAATTTAATCCCACAAATGATAAAACTTGAGCAAATAATAATAAAATTTCATGAAAGAATTAATAATTTTAAAAATTTCAGGGCCTTTTAATTAGTTGCAATCAAATGTCTGCTGAATATTTATTCATGACTGATAAATTATATGACATCAGCTACGATACTGGCGATAAGGTGATTCAATGTGGTCGACATAATGATATATTTAAGTTATGGTTACAATGGCGTGCCAAAGGAACAGAAGGATTTGAAAAAAGTATTGACACACTTATGGATTTGACAATGTACCAAGTCAGACGCATCAAAGCTCAGCCAGACAAATTTTATCTAATTATGGAACCAGAATGTGTAAATGTTAGCTTTTGGTACATTCCTAGAAGATTACGTGGTGTTGTCCATAGTGCTGCAAAAGAAACTGAGCTTGCAAAGGTATATATTAAATTTCTTTAATATAAAAAAAAATGGTGCATTATTATATTTTTTTCACATATTTAGATCTGCCCTATAATCAAGGGAAAAATGATGGAATCCGGAACACTTATGGTTGGTTATCAACCAGATGATCGTCGTCCAAATTTTTTCCGATCAATTATTTCATCAGCAGCTGTAACTCAACAAGATGTTGATTTCATGTTAAATGAAATTGACCGTTTAGGCCAGGATTTGTAAACTAAATAAAGTTATATAAATAATAATAATAATAAAAATAATAATAATAATAAAAATAATAATAATAATGATTCTACCAAAGCAACCAAGATAATATCCTATTGGAAGAACATATCAAAAAAAAAATAAAAAATTCTAACTGTTTTATTTATTTATTCTGTATTGAAAGCTATATTATAAATAGAAAAATAATTGTATTATATTGTTAAAAATAACTTCAAGAGAAAAAAAAGAAAATATTTAAATTGTTGAAAAATTTTACTATTGCAATTGCAAAGCAAACTAATATAATTTACGATAAACAGAAAACATATCAATCGCTTCCAGTTTTTGTTGATAGAAAATACTGGTTAGTAGTAAAATGCCAAGTTT
Source organism: Catotricha subobsoleta (assembly GCA_011634745.2). Lineage (NCBI taxonomy): Eukaryota > Metazoa > Arthropoda > Insecta > Diptera > Cecidomyiidae > Catotricha > Catotricha subobsoleta. The sequence continues at coordinate 15,777 of JAABKK020009261.1, forward strand.
TTATGTTTTCAAATTGAGATTTAGGAAAATATTAGTGTAAAAATATACCTAAAATGTGATTCTCCAAAATATACCTCGACCTGAATTCCGCTACATCATTCATCAAACTTACTGTTTGTTAATCCATGATTGTTATAAAAGCGATCTTAATAGTTTTCAAAAATTTATTAAAATAAAGTCGGTTTTTATTATTGTTTGCATCTATTTGCCAATGAAATTGAAGACATTTCGTAATTAAAAATTCAAATAAAAACATAAATATTAAATGTAATCATTTGATAAGCGAGTCTGTCTATTGACAATTAAAAGCTCTTGTTTTCACAAAATTAACGTTCACGCATAAAAGTTTCAAATGAAATTAATTGTACAAGCTGATCGATATAAACAAATATTTGCATCACATGTACACTTACAGAGCATTATTAATAAACCAAATTCTATAAAGGCATACTCGCTTACATAATATGTGTAAAATTATAAATAACGCATTGAATCAAATATTATTTATTTAAATATTACTTGTTTAGAATTTGTCATGCAGAAAATTTCGTAACACAAATTAATTAAAATTCATAGGCTATCCAAACGTTTAAACCCAACGATATAAAAAAAAAAAAAAAATAACCCAATTATATATACCCACTATTTTCCGTATAATGTTAAACGTACCTCGTTAAGTGCAAAAAAAGAAAAAGAAAATCAACTCAAAAGTTAAATAAAAAAAAATATATATATTTAAATGTTAAAAAAAATAAAAAAATAAAAATAAAACTAATAAAAATTTAAATATATCAAAAATAAAAAATATATATATATATATATATTAAAATTCAAAGTAAATTATATTCTTAGTTAAAAAAAATAAATCAAAAATTTTATTTTATGTTTTCAATTTACTTCGCGAAGTGTTCAAAATACATTGAAACATATTCGTCTATGTGTAGCTTGCAATAAATTTAGTAGAAATATTTATTATATGGAAATGTAAACACTATAAATGATGTAAAAACAGAAAATAGATTAATTATAAAAATTAGAAAATATATAGAGATTATATTTAAATTATGTTAAAAATTGTAAAAAAATAAAAAGAAAAAAGAATAACAAATACAATAACTGAAGAAAATTAAAATCTATATTTTCAAAAAAACATTCAACAATTTTATTTGTATTTTAATAATTATTTAAGTATATTAATGTTAGGAAAGAAAGAAAAAGAAATAATTTTCGCTGTGCAATTTGTACATACCTCAAAAAGCTCAAAACCAATAAATCTTTTACGCTTATAAGTTATAAATTTTAAAATTTATTTAAATATAAATAAAACAACTTTTTAAAAAAAAATCAAACTAAAATGATATTTAGTTTAGAATTACAGCTGAAAATAATATATTCGAAAGAATTAAAAATGCCGGAATGATGCAATTAATAAAATACGAAAAAAATAAGAAATATTGTTCAATTTCTAAACAATATTTATAAATTATATTTATTTATTTTTTAATTTAACGGTTTCACACTACGGACCTAAGACTAATTTCTCTAATTCTGATTTTTTTTTTTATGAATGTTTGTTTATTTCTTTTAAAGTTCTCTCATTATAATTTTTTTATTGTAGGCAAATAATAAAAAAAAACAATGTTTTTTAATTACCAATTATTTAGACCTCTCTTTGAGGTCATCTTCAGTAGATTATTTCATTTTTAAGTTTTAAAAAAATCACAGATAGTACACAACGTTTTCTCTCATTATTATTTTCTTTTTCTTTTTTTTTTTAATATTCCATTAATTAATTTGGAATAAATTTGCTGATATGCTTAGTATTAATAAATGTTTTCATCGAATATATTAATAATTTTAAATAATTGAATAATCAATTATTATTATATAAACAAAACAACAACAAAAAAAATGCGATTTTCATTGTCATATTCAAAAATAAAAATGAAATTACAATGAAATCACAAAGTCTTCCATAAATGTTAATTAATAATAGTAATTCATTCGTATTCAGAATATTTTTATTATTTTAAGGATCTTCTTCAATTACCTTTCGTATGCTTAAAAATAAATTAATAAATGATATTAAATTATTCACCATGGCTTTTTAGATGATCAGAAAGTGAAACGATATAACTTTTAGTGCAAGAAATAATCAATTAATTAATTTTAGGCGCCACAAATTTTAGTAATTAAAAAATGTAATAATCAATATTATTACATATTATAATTATATTGTAATTGCAGTAGATTATATTTATATATGTATTAAGGTCGCAGTTAAATGTAATTGTACAGAGATCCTTATCAATATAATGCCTGTATATTTTCTAACTGATAAACGAATTGAATTACTATACACAATAAATTCATCATGAATGTATTATAATCTAACTAAATAAATAAATAAATAAATAAATAAATAAATAGCATTGTATAATATTATCTCTTAAAACTAGTTGACTTATTTAATTTTAGGT
>JAABKK020009272.1:8061-19567 GCA_011634745.2 Catotricha subobsoleta
TTTTTTTTTAGACCAAATAAGGGTTAATGGAAATCATAGAAGATATTCTTCAATGATTTCGCAGAATTATTAATTAATATCAACATAATTTATAAGTCTACGTATATTAAAGACGACAATTACTAAATTACATAAATTTATCATTTTCAGAAAATAGCAGCAACAAGTCAAAGGCTTTTACAATTCATATTACTTTGTTTATGTGCTGTTTTAATAAACACGATTGTCACACCATGGTTTATTTTGTTAACTATTCCAATTTGTGGTGTTTATTACATCGTACAGAAATTCTATCGTTTTTCGTCAAGGTATGTATTTCTATACATTACTACATTAAATTTCCTATTCCAATTCACTCGCATACAAGAGTGTTTCAATGACATATAATTTACATATTACCATATATTACCATACAAATACATATTATAAATAAGGTGAACACATTCTTACTTTGAAGATGATATAAATTCTAATTTATTCTGATCCGTATTTATTTTATGTTGATTGTTTAAATTTTCAGAGAATTGCAGAGAATTGAAAGCATTACTAGCTCTCCAATTATATCACATTTTGCTGAAACAATTCAAGGTGTCACAACAATTCGAGCATATAATCAAGAGTCTAGATTTATGGAAATGCTATTCAAACGTATGGAAGCTAATAATGTTGCTTTCATAATACTTAATACAAGCAATCGATGGCTGGGAATTGCTTTGGTATATAACATTTATTTATATTTGTATATTGTTTTATTTTATGAATTTCCTATTTCCCAAATAATATCAGTCGCAATCGCATACCCTAAACAATTTAATTTCGTTCGATTTGGTTCGACGCAGCCATATTACACGATTGTTAATATAAATAAGTTTTTATTTATTTATTTTTTTTTTATTTTCGATAATATTGCAGGATTATTTGGGCGGTATAATTGTATTTGTTGCCATAATCACAGCCTTGTTTACAGCTAAAATATATCCTCAAACAACCATTCCTTCACTCGTTGGTTTGGCAATAAACTATACCCTTTTGGTTCCAATCTATCTAAATTGGGTGGTAAAATTACTATCGGATATGGAAATGTACGTTGGTGCGGTTGAACGAGTTTCACACTATATCGAAAGTGAATATAAACATATTCAGCATAAAGAAAAATGTGAGTATTTTTTTTTTATGTAAGTCTTGTCTTTTACAATTCACCAATATTTATTTGATTTAAATTAGATTGATATTAGAACATTATCATAGACAATATATTTTAATGTCAATTGGTTCTTGGCTTTTCATACATTTTGTTCGTGTATGCAAATAGGTTTTCATGATTAGAGTTACATTCCAATTGAATATCCAACTTGTTGCTTGCCCATTGTGATTGTGAATATAAAATCTATTCAAAGAAAATCACATAAAGCTTTTTTTACGATTAGTTTTCTTTATTGAAAGGACGTGTTTTTGTTATGCTTGATTTTTTTTTAGATGAAAGTTTACGTTTTTATGCAAGTAAATCTTCTGAATTAAAACTAACTGAAGTTTATTTGTTTCTTTTTTTTTTAAGATAAACCTGTGCCAATATCATGGCCACAAAAAGGTGACATTACCTTTGAAAATGTTAGCTTACGCTATGAGAATCAAAAGGAAAATATCATCACAAATCTAAACTTAGTGATTCCTGCTGGGCAACGTATAGGAATCTGTGGAAGAACAGGTAGTGGAAAATCAACGTTGGCATTATCTCTGTTTCGTGTCGTTGAAATCGTTGAAGGCAGAATAATTATAGATGAAGTAAATATATCAACAATTCATACAGACGAGATAAGAACGAGACTATCAATTATTCCCCAAGATGTTATGCTATTCAATGGCACAATACGTGAAAATTTAGATCCACGTGGTCATTATACCGATTTGGACTTATGGAATAGTCTAGAAACGGCACAATTAAAAGATGTTATTGTTTCACAGAAATTGGGATTGGATACACCGGTTATGGAAAATGGTAGTAATTTTTTAAGTGCAGGTGAAAGACAATTATTTTGTTTAGCCAGAGCTGTACTTAGAGGTTCAGTTTGTTTGGTACTAGATGAAGCTACTAGTTCATTAGATGGTTCTACCGAAATAGCACTTTTAGAGGCAGCCAGTAAGGCATTTCAAGGAAGAACAATTATAACTATTGCGGTATATACAATTTAAATTATTATTTTTCTTTATATTCTAAATTGTCACAAGAATCTCTATATTTCATTCTAATGAATTTTCAAATTTCAAATCATATTTTAGCATCGTTTGACAACACTTTTAAATTATGATCGTATAATAGTTATGGAAAATGGAAATATAGTTGAAGATGGAACACCGCAAGAACTTCGGATTAAACCAGGTGGAAAATTTTCTACTATGTTGTATTCGTCTGTGCAAAAATCTACTTAATAATCTATAATAATTACATTTTAATGGGCCATTCCACGCTAAAAGTGACTTTTCTGTAACATAAGTTACGAACTTTTTTAAATGTCTCATCCATTGAGAATTGATGTATAGCAAGTTGTTTATTTTATTAATATGAATAACTTTGTCTTACATCACTTTCCAATTAAAAATATATTTTAGATATGAGATTTAAAAAACATAGTAACTTACGTTACCGTTTAGTATGGAATGGCCCTAATCATAATATTATCTTAAGAAGATATTCGTATCGTTTGTCAATCGTTTTATTTATATACTCAATGAAAATATTTAACTGTAATGAATATATATTTTTTAGAATAAGCTTGATATAAATTATATTAGTATGTCTATTAATGTAAGAAAACTTGTGAAATAAATAATTAATAACAAAATGAATAATGATTTTGCCTCATTAAAAATAATGAACTTTGGAACTTTGTTTATTATTATTTTCTTTTATTTGTCTAAAGTCTCCAAGACTAAACCTATATTTCTATGAAAATACCGTTAAAATTATTAATAAATTTAGTTTCCCAATTTGGTCGTCGTTTGTGTTTCTATAAATTACAAATCTCTCTTATTTTCTATTCTATACACATTTTATTTATTTTTTCACAGTTTCATGATTTAATTTGAATATTTTATTCGAATGCATATATACTTATCGAAGAACCATATAAATCCAGAAATAAAATATAACTTAATTTCCTAATACAAGATCAGTGACAATTTTATTTTGTGCTGAATTTATGTAGATCTTTAAAATGCACACGCAGTGATAATACCACAAGAGCAAAAGAATAAGCATTTACAAGTTTTATAGATGGTTATATTATTGAAGAATAGAAGAAATGGAATAGATGATAGAAAGATTCTTCGTGTCTCCTGGACCATGTGTATAATATATTTATAACTTTTATTGTATTCAGATAAAGTCAAAGTACAAAATGTTTCAAATTCAATTTATCGACATGATATATCTTGTTACTTATATATATAAAAAATAATAGAAATTTTATACGGAATTCTCTTCTGTTCTTAAAATTCATTTCAATATTGATGCTTTGGAAAAAAAGTTGGTTTTCGCATCGAAACAAGACAGCAATACGAAAATAAAATTAATTAATTATTTTTAAGAACAAAATTGATTTTTTTGTGAATATTTAATTTTGTGTTATTATTTCAAAAAAAACTGAATAAATATTTCAATAAAAATAAAACTTAAGTATAGAAATTTCCAAAGAAAACAAGTTCAAAAAACTCAAAAATTTATGAATGACAAGGAAGAAAAAACCATATAAGTATTTAGATTATAGCACATTTCCCTTTCATTTTTGCCCAAGTTCTAAAAAACTACAAAAATAAAATAAAGCTAATTTAATACTATGAAATAGGATTCATATTTCCAAATATGTATGCTATCCATCGTCCTTCATCATCCATTTTCATTATTTAGATGTATGTATATTCAATATGTTGTACTCTTCAACAAAATTAACTTCCCAATATTCATAAAACAAAATTGTTTTTCTTATTATTTCGAAATGTTTATTTTCTTTGTAAATATATACCTACTAACCAACCGAAGGCAGGTGAAGAAAATAATTACGTAGAAAAATATATCAATTTGTTATTTATTCTCTGGAAATGTTTTTATTATTGTAAATATTTTAGTAAGTACAATTGTAGAGAATGTATCTCATTTAGATAAAATCGATGTTATGTTATGATTTAATTTTGAATTATTTGCGGTCGGAAAATGAAAAGAAAACATATTATTATTTTATTATTATTAATGTGCGACGGATTGATGTTGATTGAGTGGAAATTCATTGTTAGGAAAATCTTTTGTTATTTCTATTTAAATATTTCTCAAATAACAAAAATAATAATGTTTACATTTAAAATGATATACGTAATATGTACGTACGGTGGCACCTCCTATTTCTACATTTTATAATAATATGCCTACTTAAACTTGTATGCATGATTCACATATATTTCTTTTAGTAAAATGTAATATATTTATATGAAAAAATTTGTCATAAAACATAATTCGAAGGGCATTTGGAATTTATTTTTGTATACAAAAACAAAAGAAGAATTGTATTTAAAAAAAAAACATTGACTTTCTTTTTATTATCACGATTAGAAAATTAGCTGACAGTAACACTTAAAGTATTTTACAAGGTTTTCATTCATGGTTTAAAAAAAAAAATCTATTGAAGTTTATTTTTTTAAATTTATTCGCTTACGGTGAAAGTCTTCTCGTCAAGCGTTTGCAGTATATAAAAATATAAATATAGTAATAATAAATCTATGCTTTTCTATACTAATGTACAGTTATTACTAACGTACATAGTTAGTATAGTGTAGAATTTCTGAAAACGAAAAATATTTAATTTCATTCTTTAGGCCTGGAGGCGAATCAAGAACATTGTCGATTGCCAATTTGCGTCTAGAGCTCGACACACGACACTGTTGAACGCCTCCTGTAATAAATTATAATTTTTTTTTTTGTTTTTCTGCTTGACAGTCGGACCATTCTTAGGAACATGAAAATTTCATAACTTTAAGCATTGGCATTTTATCTCTGGTATACGATTTTTACGATTATGTAGAACGACTTTAAAAAAAATACATAATCATAGTTTACATTAATGTTCACGAATGTAATTCTTAATTGAAAGAATATTTATTATAACTACGAAATTTTTTGTGTGTATACAATAATAAATAAAAGTAGCTCTTTGGGATCTCCCAATCTACTTCTTTTCAACTTGCCTTGAAAAACTGAACAGTGGTAAATCTTAAGAAAAATGAGTATTTTCCAAATTACTTGTGAAACATTTTCTAATATTTGTGGTGCTGGTGGTCCCAGCCGGGACGCTTGGACTGGAGCAAAATTAGTTGTAAATCTTCTGTCTAATTCCACATAGATATACTCCGATTAAAACGAGCACAAAAATACAACAAATTCTCTCATAACCTGAGAATTTTGGTGACAAAACTGCTTGAAACATATTTATTATTTGTGTATGATATTTTTCACATTAAAAATATATTATTGTTCAATATGCATACTTAGTACAAAATATCTACGTACAGAAACTCATCCACACATTTAAATAATGTTATTCATAAAATACTTAGACACGCAATAAATGGTAAATTTTTCGTTCAAATTTATAAACTGTAGACACGACTCGACTGTACATTTACATATATTCAAAAAAAAAAAAAAAAATTTAAGAAATAATTATTGAAAAAGTTTTCAAAATTTTTGTTTGTTTGTTTAATAAATTAAAAATATGAATCCCATCCAGAAGTCTCATCGGGTGGATCATCTCTATCTCTTGGATACTCATCAAAGTTTGATAAATCGATATTATTTTTGACCGGTCTTTTCAGTGGTGCAATAAGTGTTCTGTCTTCTAATTTTAACCAATCGAAACTATCAAACCACCTGTGGAAAAAAGCGTTATATGAATTAAATTATTATTTTTTTTTTTATTTAACTATTATTGTGAATACTTACGCATGTCGCTTAACATCCGCAATTCCTTGCTTTTGATAACCAAGCCTATCGGTTGGAATTTGTCTACATAATCCTTTAATTAAATTCTGTGCACTCTTTGGAATTTTTTGTGGCATTTGAACAACATCAATACCTCTCAAAATCAAATTGTAAGTCTTCATATGATCTTTTCCTCTAAATGGCGGTTTGCCTACTAGCAATTCATGTATAAATACACCTAAAGCCCAATAGTCAACGGCACGATCGTGTCCTTTATTAAGTATAATCTCCGGTGCAACATATTCTAAAAATTAATTTTATTAAATTGCTTTGAAACATTTTGATTGAATGATTTATAATTTCTTTTTTACCTGGTGTACCAGCAAATGTCCAAGTCTTATTATTTGGACTGACACGCTTAGCAAAACCAAAATCAACCTGATTGAAAATAGGAATGGATTTTAATTATATTTATTTACTTATTTTTATATTAATATTTCTTTACCAGTTTTACATAGCCTTCAAGGTCAATCATTAAATTCTCTGGTTTAAGATCTCTATATATAATATTTCGTGAATGTAAATAATCAAATGCTTCAATAACACATCCTGTTACGAATTTCGATGTTTTATCATCAAAACACTTAGTTTTTTGCAATTGTGTCCATACGTCACCACCCAGACATGCTTCCATTAGAAAATATAAGAATTTCTTATTTCGATATGTCTTATACAATCTAAATTATTAATTAAATAAAAAAAAATATCAGCTATAAAAATGAGAAATCTGCATAATTCGAATTTAGAATTTTTACTTCACAATAAATGTTGTATCACAAGCAGCCATTATTTCTTTTTCACTATAGGCGTGTTCGATTTGTCCTTGATTGGCGACTTCATACTTTTTCAAAATTTTTAATGCAAATGTGTCTTTTTTCTCATACTGTACTAACTCTACACGTCCAAAACCACCAACACCAAGTGTACCAACAATCTCCAGATCTGATAACTGAATGTGATCGTACACTAGAAATATGAGAGATAAATAAATATTAATATTAGCATATTGTCGGCGTAACTTCAAAAAGGTGAGTTAACCATATTTGAAGTTAAGTTCACGATTTATAATAATGTTTGTATGTAAATACAAATAAAAAAAAAATAAAGGCATTACATGGATTTATAACGTTTGATTTCGATGCTGGTATTATGACACCTTCATCGGCGGGTATTTGGTCAACTGGTTTTTCTTTTAAATCTGATACTTTGCCAAGATATTTATTGAAAGCTCTGCAAAAAATAACAAAAAGTCATTAACTTCGCCATTGATTGAAATAAATTAAATGTTTTACTGTCTATCCAAAGTTAAGCACTCAGTCCCTGGTTCATTAGCAATAATACTAGCCAATCGTCTGTCCTGATGTATGAGAGCTTGTTCTCCAAAATATTCTCCACGTTTCAACATTCCAACAATTCGAACTTCACCCGTATTATTACGTTTTGTAACAGTCACACTTCCTCCGCGAATAATATAAAACTTATCACCCGGATCACCTTGACGAATAATTGTACTTCCAGTTGCATAAAACTCTCTTTTCAGCAGATCTCCTATTTTATGTAATACATCATTTGATACACCTTTTAAGACTTTCACAGAACTTAAAAAATTTATATTTTGCTCTCGTTCTTGACTGCCCGTTTTCATCATAATCTTTTGAAATATTTTTCGTTCCAATGCCCATACAAATGCATCGGTAGTAACTTTAATCGAAGCAAAGCGTCTAGCTTTATATAAAATAGCCAATTCACCAAACACAACACCTGGTCCAAATGTTTTAATACAAACACCATCCTTGATCACATCATATTCTCCCTCAGCGGAAACAAAAAATTGCGCTCCAATTTCACCCTCCTTAATAATATAGTTATTTGCTTTTAACGTTTGTGGTATCATAGCATTTACAACTGCCTGCAGTCGTTCAGCATCCATCATATTGTTTAGAAAATCATTTGCAACAATAGCGCCTTTTATTAGATCCTCAGTTTCAGCACTTTTTTCATAAACTTTGAGATCGAGATTAAACTCTTTGGTACTCTTTTGCTCAATACTATCAGAAATAACACCTTCCTTTCGTCGAACATTTGTTTGCATTGGTGGATTTAAAGCAGCGCTAGCTGGTTCTTCAGCTTTACGTTTTGGTTCTCCTGCTAGACTGTTTTTCCGCGGTGTACTTTCATCACTTGAATTTTCTTCGGGTGTTGGTGGTTCACCTAATATTTTTATATTGTCTGCAAAACTAACTTGTTTATTAGCTTCTTCAATTTCATCCGTTTCAATACCTGAATCAGTTTTCGGTCGATCCGTTTCATCGTAATTTTTCTGCAGAGATGTTGAAGATTTGGATTTTAGTTTTTCATAGTCGGTTTTGTTGTTATTGTTTGTTAAATGTGAATACTGATGAATAGAAAGATTGCAACATATTTCTAGTTAAAAAATTAATAGAACTTACATAATCTAGTCCATCGTCTTCGTATGAAGTAATTTCATCGTAATTCGGCTTTGGTACACATTTCATTTCCATTGAGGGTGGAATAACAATTGGTGTTAAATTTAGAATATTGTCATATTCGAAATTATGATGAACTACTTCACTTTGCTAAAATAACAAAAAAAAAAACTATTTAAATATTTTATAAATTATAATTAAGCATAACATGATTAAAAAAAAAAACAGAGTATATGAGATACCGTTAAAAACTATCTTGGAATAGGATGAAATGAAGATTCCGGTATAATAACACTGAAATGTTTTTCGTAAAGTGCTAAAACTACAAGTTTTAATTTTCACGACATGTACTCGTAAAGAGCTTTAGCAGTTTACGGGCTATTTGGCAAAACATGAGTTCAATGTTATTATCCCGGACCCTTCAAATCATTTATTTTAGATGAAAAAAAAAACTGTTTTTTCTCTTTACCTTATTATTTGAACATAATTTGTAAATTGAAAAATAATTGATGCTGTCTGTTCAAATCAGAAAAGATGGATTGCGGTTACATGATTGAATAGAATTTCACAATGAAAAACTGTAACAGTAGTGAAAAATAAAATAAAATCGCAATGCTTAGTGTATGAAAACCAGCATTTAATAGATATGACCGGGCAGTTATAAAAATGGACGTCTAGAAAATAAATTGAAACTTTAAATCATTTAGATTAACCATAAAAAGTAAGTATTTCTCATCAAAATACCTTTTTTAATCAATGGAGAAATATAAATTTGAGTTTGAAAAGAAAACAAATATAATAAATAGTAATAATAAATAATATTAAATTAGTAAATAGATTTTTTTAAAACGTTAATTTTTTTTTATTTGAACAATAATTTGTAGCGTTTCTGGTTTTCTATGATTTCCAATTAATTTATCAATACCGTCTTAAACGTTTCAAATTCTTATCAGATGGCAAAGTATATGTTTGTTATCTGTTAGTCTGGTATCTATTGTCTAATATTCAATTCTTTTTTTTTTGTATATGCCTTGTTTACGCGTAAGGTGATATTTCATATAACACTAAATCAATATAGAAATCGGTATAATTGGTCAATACTCGTTTTTTTGGTATGGGAATTTATTCATAGAACAATTAAATTAATTCAAGGTCGAATAAGCAAAAGCAAATAATTAAATATGTAATATATATTCATATTTTTTTAAAATCATACTCACAATAACGGTTGGCGGTTGCGGCGATATGGACACTTTTGGTGGATCTTCTCCTTTTCTTGCTAAATTACCATTTTGTGATGTCCTACTAGTTCTTGAGCTTGACGCTAGCTTTTCATCAATTGGCGTAACATCATAATCACCGTCTTTCTGAAAAGTTGAGATTTAAAAAACTGTATTCAAGTAATTTTAAATTTGAATGATTGAAATAAATACGAACACATATATTTTATTATAAGCACCTAATTCGCGTTTCTAGTTCACATTTTTCATTTATCTCTGTTTTTATATTTTTCCTTAAAATATTTTCCACTTAATTTTTAATTGTTATATGACATGAAATTATTCCATCTTTTTAATTTCAAAAATTAATAAATTTTTTGAATAAAAAAAATTAGTAAAAAATGACATAAAGATCAAATTTTTTAATGGTTTATTACTGTTCAATTTCTTATTATCAGATTTCTCTCTAAAAGCTTATTACGTACATTGCGCCAATTATATGTATGTTGGTACTTATCATTGTAAGTTTTTTTTTTGTTTTTTTTTTTTTTTTTGTTTGCCTAAGTGTAGGTAGGTTATTATCATTCTTAAAATATCGGTCTCTTATATTTGGGTTTCACATATAAGTAATATATTTAGCTATCTTTTTGCATTCGTTTTGTAATCTAATCTTTGTGACTTTTAAAATGAGGTCTTGCAACAGACCAATTTTTTTCTTTAAAATGTAATATACCATACAATAAGGATGTTGGTGCTCTGAAAAAGACTATATATCTGATATTTAATAATTATAATGATACATAGTTAAGAACACCAATAAGTATTCTTTTTTTTTGTTATTATTGGATTAAATCACATGACCTCATAAAGGATCATTTATCGAATTTATTTATTTATTGGGTTATTGCTGAAAATCTTATTATTTAAACAACATGCAATAAAATAACGTTATTTACAATATTTATAGGCTTTTTATCGCAACAGAGTTTCAACTCAGTTAATTCTTTAAAGAGATAACGTAGATATTTGACAATCATAATAATGTCTTGATGCAAAGCCATAAAACTTATAATTAATTCTCTAAGTTGGTTTTTCGCATATTCGAATTGTAGCAAAATTAATAAAATATTTGAATAAGAAAAAATTTAAAATTCAAATATTGTTCAATATTCAATATCATATATCGTTTCAGAATATGTAAATTTTGGTTTTAGAATTATAATTAAAGTTTTTCGTCCATGTTTTTGTGTAAATAATTGTATTCAATTGGAAATAGGAAATTAATAAAATATAATAAAGAAGGAAAAAGGAATTAAATAAAATATTTGCTTTTTCTTATTTATTGTATTTTCAAGTAGAGCTCTCCAGAAAGGGTATTACATATATCGACATTCCAACAGATGTTTTAAAATAAACAAAACTTTTTAACAACTGCAAAACTGTTTATTTAAACAAATAACTCATTAATGGCGCCCCAGGTATATGTCGCCCTATCCCATTTCTCGTTAATATTGAATTGATAGAAAATTATTGAACAGGTAAAGGTGATATTGTTTTCTTTTGAAATTTTTCATATTGACTTTCTTGATGTGTATTCTAATCGAATCACAACTTTTTTTCAGCATTTTTCATCATTTTTTAAAAGTGAAAGAGTGGATTTTCAAAATATTTTTTTTCTGAAGTAACAGGCTAGATCTCAGAATTGAGTGATCATTTGTTAGACGGAAAATGCAGCAAACTGGAAATTATATAATAAAGTTCAATTCCTATTCAGTCCAGCGCGGATTTAGTTTTCTTTATTAATAAATAAGTTT
>JAABKK020009283.1:0-23854 GCA_011634745.2 Catotricha subobsoleta
ACGATCCGACTTATAGTTTTTGAGATATCTTCGATTAAGGATGTAAAGTTAAGCGGCCAGAAACTTACGTGGGATAGCAGTGTAAGGTTATTTGAATTTGTAGGCATCTTTATATGTACAAAGTAAAAAAAAATCTAGTTTGTCTCGATTAAAACTATAGAAAGTAAACTCATAAATATATTTGTTTCATACAATTTGATTGAAAACACTTTATACAAAGGAAAAAAAGGTAATTACTTTAACTTAACTTTGCAATATAATTTATTTGAATTTGGACAAAATTAAAGAAAAAAAACAAGCTACCAATTAGATTGGTACAGAACTTTATTTTTGATAGTATTAATTTCATAAGCAAAGAAAAATAATAATCCCTAGAATTGTTTTACCTTTTAATTAATTCTAGTTTTGCTCGTTTTTCTCATTAAGCGTTAAAAATAAATATATTATATGAAATAAAAGTAGTCATGTTCATGTTAATTTTTCTGAGGACTGAGTTGACGGATTTTATTGATTTGCAAAAATATATAGATTTTGATATTGGAATATTTTAGATAGTCGTAATCGTAAAAGAAAAAAGATATTGCAATAATCATTAAAATCATCCGTTCAGTGAATACTGAGAAAAAGCCAAATAAGAAAAAATAATATATATATTATATATGTTTAGCTTTTTCTCTGGATGGAGACTTGCAATTCCGTAAACAAAATATTATGAACGTTTTTTGATGACTGACCCACCGTTCAACAAAGAATTAGGACGATATCTTAATTTTGGTGTTGAGCTGTTTTGAATTGTCGCCCGTAAAATCAAAAAAACGGATTTTTCGAAGATATCCAAAAACTTTTCTTTTTTTTTTATTTTCGGACCGTAAACCATAATATGTATAAGTATTTTCTCCAATGGTGGCTAAATCAACAAAATCTGTCTACTTAAATCTGAGAAAAAGCAAAAACAAAGAAAAAAAATAAAATAGCAAATGTAAGTATGCATATCGTATTTTGAAAAACTTGATAAAGATACTATTTTGGATCCGCCAATGGCATGGGAATAGCCGCTGAAGATAGTTTGAGACAGTGTTTGCACCCATATTTACTAATATTTCATAGATTATGCGCTAGTCCAGCTAGTCTCATTCGATTATTTTCTTACGAACAAAATGTTCTTAAATGACAAATTTCTATTACAAAAATAATAAATATTAATAATAGGCACTTACTTGTGTTGTAAAATTTATATTTATTTCAATAATAAATTATAATAATAGGTACTTACTTATGTTATAAAATTAAATTTAATTAAAATGGTTATCTATACGCAAATAATATATAAAAGCCTGCATTTACGTCAGACGTGAATAATCTCATCCGCAATATATTTATTTTTCCCTCAATTAAATCACACATTAATCACTATGATAATTATGAAAAAAAAAAACAAAAACATATTAAACATGACCAAAACACTTCAAATATGATAATAAATAGTGCCCATATGACTTACTTACATGTAGAAATAATTCGTAATTTTAATGTTAGTGAACAGACGAACGAAAATATGATAAGCTTCCATCAAGGAAACACTTTTTTGAAAATATGATAAGCTTCCATCAAGGAAACACTTTTTTCTCTATTGAAAATGTATAAATAAATATGGAAACTTATTTTTATAAAAGATAAAATAATTGTATTTTCTAAGAATTTACGATTATCTATAAAATTGGCTGACATGACCATGTTATATTGGCAATTCAAATCACTTAATAAAATCAATCATGGTTGGTTTATTTGGAAATTAAAATTGATTTAGCGGACAAAAAGTATTGATTTCGGCTCAATAATAAATAATACAGGGGCGTCCAAAATCAATTATTAAACTGAAATGAGTTTTATTCACTAATAAACATCCAAAATCAATTCAAAATCATTTCAGCTAATTAGATGATAATATTTTTTATTCTTTTCGGGAGTACATATTTCTAAACTTCTACTTATAGCATATGCCGTTTTTCTGTTCGCATGAAATGAAGTTTTACATACAAAAATGACCTAGCGAAATGAGGCAGTGAAAAAATGATCACATAAATTTCATTTCACGCGAATAGGAAACTCATTTCACAAGCGAAATATTTTCAGTCTACATATTTTTTTCACTACCGATTTCACGGCAACAATGGGTCGTCTATTATTTTCACTAGCTATGCGTTGAATATTTGACATTTCTATATATTGTTTTTTAAATTTCAATTCACTTGAATAGGAAACTCATTTCACGAGCGCAATTTTTTATATTCTCCATTATATTATTCCATTTTAAATCTCGCTAGTGAAAATTTCGCTCTCCGAAAATTTCATTTCACGCGAACAGGAAACCGGGCTTAAGAATATAAGGATATTTTTTGGCAGATCGTGCGCAGTACGATATTTTCATATAAAATGACATTTCTGGTGTCACAAAATAATACAAACAATAGCAAAATAGACCGAATAAATTTATTTATTTACTTTTTATTTTTTGAAACAGTAGTAATGTGATCAGCGTACTTTCTTCCATCTACCTGAGAGCTTGTACGACAGCCGAATAAAATAATGATGAGTGCCTTTGCTAGATGGTATTTGAACATAAATTATAAGCATTATATTGAGTGAAAATTATAGTTTTTGCTTTAGAATTGATTTTAGTTATTTCTTGGAATTCATATTTTTTTTTTTTTATTTTTAGTCTCATTGAGGACATGTTCATGCATTTTCGGTCAGTTCTCCTTTGGCCAATCAATTTCATGTGATCTTTTGTTTTTTTTTTTCAATTAAATTCAATAAAAACACAAACTAAATATTAGCTAACAATAATATAAACAAATAATAATATAAATAACTGTTTCATAATATATAAACCGATTATTGACAATTTATCCCGCTAAGTGCTTTATAATTCTTCCATAGATACTAGCACGACCGCGGCCAGTAATTGAACTGGATTTTGTTTACAAGTGCTGCTCTATGCTGTACTTAGAAACATGATCAAAATAATCAATCTATAATAAAGCAATAGTTTTTTTTTTACTGAATTCAATGTTTTTTTACATATGTTTTCATGCGCAGAAAATACGAAAACATATGAGCCGTATAATCAACCTATTATACTTCAACTATGGTTCTATACCATGTTCCGACAGGTAGCTTGCATGATAGTATCTGGGTTCTATACTTAAACTATGTAAACTTGAGCTTATGTGTAATGTACCACTTGTGATTATGAAGTTTTTGCGCCAGTAAAAAATAAAACCAACAAAAACAAAGTTATAAAAATATAAATATGTACGTAAATGAGTTTAGTGACGAAATTAATGCTGCAGTATATTTATTCATACTGACTCATATTTAACTAAAAACAAAACGGTTGATGTTCATGATTGTGATCTTTTATTAATGAGAGATAAAATTAAAAACCGAAATGACAAACGCTCTATATTACCTATTAATACCACAGTGTTTCACATATGTTTATTATAATTACAGTAGTCTATCAGTTCAGTCAAGTTCAGTACGTGCTACTATTACGCTATTAATATAAATAATAATAATAATAAAAAAAATTGATTAGAATTATTTTTTTTTATTTGATACAATTTTAGCGTAAATAATAATTTCTGTGATATTTTTTTTTTTTTCATTTCTGTTTTAAGAGACAATTTATTATCTCACAGACAACAATTGATTTATTTGAAATGTTTAACCGGAAAATAAATTTAAACTTATCGTTCTTAAAATAAATTGAATAAGTCTATCAAATCTAGTCGAGAGCTACGATCTGTAATTAAAAAAAAAACACGTGCGAGTGTATAAAATCAAAATATTTACCTTAAAATTAAATCGCAAGACCATTTAATAATCATGAGTACATTAAATATGATATTGGATTATGGTTTATTTATTGTGTTTCTGTTGGGATCAACATTATATCCGTTGTGGGGCGGAATAAAGTGTGGTAAAAAACAAGAAAATGAAACAAAAGCAAGCTATGTATTTGCGTCTGGACAGGTGTCAATATTTGCTATGATGTTATCAATAGCAAGAGGTACGCTTGGTGTTCGATCATTCTTAGGTATGTGATAATAATAAACATAAACAAATAAATAAACATTTTTGAGTTTATCAAAAATTGTAATAAGCACCGGAAAGTTCCAATTGAAATTTTTTGAAATTGAATTAGATTTTGTGTACTAAGTATGGAAAATTACTGTTGGATTTTTCATTTTTATCTTATTTAAATCGAATTTGTTTCTAAAAAAAAATTGAATTATTGCTTTGCATTTATTTAATGTTGGCGCAAATCCAAACCCTAAACAAATAACTGTCATTGAATATGAAGTAACGAGACTGTTTTCTATTCAATTCTTTATATAATTTTAGACAAAATTATAGTCAAAGCTTTGCAATTTTATTTGAAAACGATTACGGTTATGTTTTTTTTTTCATTTTACATTTTACTATAATAACTACTTTTACTTCAAGAACGTTTGAAATTACTGCATATACATATTTCATAATATTGAATAGAGTTGCGTTGCATTCTATTTATTTCTAAAACTTAAATACAAACGTATAATCTATGAACAGTAACTACTTATATACAGTCAGCTGATTTGAGCATATAAGTTTATACCTACTATTTCTATATGGTTAATTATAGGATGATATTTGTATTTTAAAAATAGAATATTTTGCGAGGAAACGTTTATAAATATACTTTTTTTTTGTCAATGTTTTCGACAAATACACGAGTTTCATATTTAAATTGATTTATAAATTGAATAACTAATACATTCTTCGTTTGTTGCTTATTATATTTTAACGTAAATGGAATAGAAAATAATTTCATATATTAGTTAATTTTAATTGGTAAACTATATGAACTCTGTAATTAAAAAAAAATCATCAATCACAATTTTCTTTCTATGAATTTTAGTTCATCTATTCCATAAAATAGCTTAAATTTATAATGGAAATTGGTTTCTTTTTTTTTTATCCTTGTAGCTACAAATGTAGTTTGCAATGTGCCTACTTATTTAGATTCAAAAACTCGATTTATAGACATCATGTTTTTTTTTTTTACAAATTCCTCAGAACAAAGTTAATTACTATTAATTAATTGCCAAATGATAGTATGTGCTTTTTTTTTGTGCACAAAAACAATTTCCAAAAATAAAATAAAACAAATTCAACAACAACAAAAAAGAAGGAAAATAGTTAAGATTTGGGCGAATAAATTTCCATAGAATAACAACTTACGCATCTAGGTATTGTATTTTAAAAGAAAATTCTAGGGTACTTATTTTGTTTATTTCATAATATATTTGCATACATTTCTGACAATTAAAATTTACAAACAAAATGATTAATTATTTAGATATGTATAATGATAAATAAATATTTAATATAAATATTTATAACTATTGATTTTAATTAAATAATTAAGGTTGATTGTTCTGTTGTTTTCAATTTAATGTTGAAAAACGAAAACACAAGGTCTATGTTAAAGGTATCATTAGAGAATAATGCATAGAAATAATATATTAATATTCGCAAACGTATTAATGTTTGTCTTTTAATTGATATTTATTTATAAAAAAAAAATCATAGAAGATGTTGTTTTCTTGATGTTTTCGTTTTTAAAATCTATTTATTTTTCTTTAATTCTTTTCAGAGCTAATAGAAAATAAATATATATTACATTAAATGAAAACATTCTTTCAATTTACAAAAATATTATGAAAAACGAGAGCTAAATAAAAGTAAATACAGAATAAAATAATTAATAAAGAAATAAAAAAAAAGCAATTAACAATAGTCTTTCAATGATTCATTCATTCTTGCTTTGCGCAATGAGACAGGAAAATCGTTTTTTTTTTTATATGTAGGTATATATAATATATATCGATCAAAATAAAATTAAAAAACATTATTTCACAATTAAATTTCTTTTTATTGGAAATATGTATTTGTTTTTGTATTTTTTATTTTGTTAGCATTTATATCAGTAGAACAGAATATACTTAAGTAGCAAATAATTTTTGTACTGACAGCAACAAAAGTTTTACAAAGAGTATTCAAAGATTGAGGATGATTTTTTCAATGACATAGTTTTAACTTTGTTTAGTCCAACAAAATCGCCAGTATAAGACCTTAAACTTAGTTAAAATTTTTTTTTTTTTTTTGAAATAATGAAGTAAGTAACTAGTTAACTATTGGTTTTGTAATTTTATATTTTAAATTATATTTATGAAACGGTTTAAGTATATAAGGGTTAATAAATTCTCTAAGATGCGTCAATTTCATATTATCTGCATTGCATTTTATGCTTATAATGATCTAAACATTTGGATTGCATATTCATAAATTGATCAAATATGAGGAGGAAAATTGGTTTTTGGTCATTATTGTTTACTATAGACATAGAGAGAGAGCTTGGTATAATGAGCACAGAAAATTGTATGGAAATAATATGGAATAATAACAATAGAACCCCACTGGAGAATCGTCTCGTTGGAGTTGTTTTCATCATTTTATAAATGAATTTTTGATCAATAAATTCCCATAATAATAAAAATAATAATATAATATGACGTAAATATTTTCATTACAGGATATCCAAGTGAACTATTTTACAGAGGAGCTGGAATGTGGGAAACATTGTATGGTTTGATAACAGCCTATCCAATTGTTTGCTTTATATTTGTTCCTGTTTATTTAAATTTGGGCATAACATCTGTTTATCAATATTTAGATTTGCGGTACTTTGAATTAATTTTATTATAATTTTTGTGACGCTGTTTATTTGACTAATTGATTCATTTTTATTTTTTTTTTAAATATAGATTTAAAAGCAAACTTGTACGACGCATAGCATCAGCAACATTCATCCTTAGAAATGTGTTTTTATTGGGAATTACATTATATACGCCATGTGTTGCATTAAATACAATTGCTTCAGTACCATATTGGGCATCGTTTCTTCTTATGACAATATTAGGAATTTGTTTCACAATATTTGTAAGTTAATTAAAAATATTCAATTTTTGTTTTATTAATACATATTTGTTTTCTTTTCATATTATAGGGTAATCTTAAAGCAGCAATTACAGCTGATGTTATACAAGGCATTACAATGATAATTGTGTCAATTGGTGTAATTGTACAAGGAGCTTATGAATCTGGTGGTGTAGAAAAGGCCTATACAATTAATCGAGATAATGGTAATGAAAAATAATTGCATGACCCTATTTTTATTTTTATTTTATGTTTTTTTGGTTTTTTTCATAAGATAATAATAAATTAATAATTAAAATTTTAGATCGTCTGAATTTTTTTCAGTTCAGTGGTGATATAACTACTCGTGTGGATACGTTATCAGCTTGGCTGGGCCAATTATTTATATCGATAAGTGTATTAGGTTGCCAACAAAATAATGTGCAACGTTATATGAGTATGAAATCAGAAAAAGATGTCACTTGGTAAATTTTTTTTCGCCATATTTTTGCAGTTTTGTACGATTTTCTCAATCGTCATTTCTAAATATGTACATCAAACGCTAAATATTTTACTTCATTTTCTTTTCCTGTAGTACACTGATGGCAAACGTTCCATTTGTTTCATTCTTATTTTCATTATCATGGATTGTTGGAATTGGCATCTATGCAACATATTTTGATTGTGATCCATTAGCAGCTGGTCATACACAAAAAATGGATGAAATATTACCATATTTTATCGTTGATAAATTATCGTACATTCCTGGATTTTTGGGATTATTTATGGCAACATTATTTAATGGATCTTTATGGTAATGGTTCTCACACATTTCTAATTAGCTAATTAACTAATTGTAATACTAAAACTGTGATTATATTTACACAGCATTTTGGTATCAAGTTTGAATTCAATAGCAACCGTAACATGGGAAGATTTCCTATCGCCACTTTCAATATTTAAAAAATATAATGATACACATCAATTGATGTTCATAAAATCACTTGGAATCACTTATGCTCTAATTGTGATGGGTGTTGCATACCTCGTCAGTTTATTTTCTGGTGTTATAGAAATTTCAATGTTCATTAGTGCAGCCACCAGTGGCACATTGGTTGGTGTATTTATATTGGCGATGTTAATACCATTTGCAAATAGTAAGGTTCGTAATCTGGAACAAAAGTATTCACTAGTTTAGAAACTAATATGCGTTGCTTTAATTTTTTTTTAGGGTGCTTCCACTGGGATGATTACATCTCATTGTGTAATAATTGCACTTACGTTAACAAGTTTTATAACCAAAAATTTCTTAACACTGGATTTGCTACCAATATCAGTTCAGGTAATTTTACATTCAGTTTTATTAACTTATTTTCGAACTTAATTTTTTTTTTTATATATTTTAAGGGCTGTAATTCTGTAGAAAATGTTACACTTATATATGCAGATAAATCCGAGCACAGTCATTTTGAGAAATGGACTAATATTAATGATACTTATGAATTCGAGAGACAAATAGGCGATCCGACAATAGAATTCAAAAAGTTTGCAAATTAATTATTATTTTTATTATATAAATATGTAAATTTATTCAAAAACATTTCGTTCGCATTTTAGCTCATCTTTTATGGAATCATTTGTCAACATGTCCTATATGTATTACAGTGTTCTTGGTACAATAATAACAGTGGCGGTCGGTAGTATTGTAAGTTTATGCACAGCATCGTCCGATGACACATATGATAAGAAATTAATTCATCCGTTTGTAATGCGATCCAGTGACTTAAAAGATAATAAAATAGTATTAAATGCTTCTTCATCTATGGAGCAACCAAAATAAAAATTTAAAAAAAAATAGTTTACTTAAATTTAGTTACTTAATTAATTTAGAAAAAAATATTATAATTGTTGATAAATTGTTGTCCTTGTCGAATGTTTATCGTTTAACCAAAACCTAATGATCTTATTTAATTAATATTGTTTTATATTTCATATATATCCTTAGAGTTTACCTATTGTATTATTCATTTTAATTCTTTTTCCATACAAATTCATTATCATTATTTATATTTTATCAGAAATAAAATCAAATATATTTTTTAGATAAATTTATTTACTTGTTTTATTTTTTATACGTACTACTTGAATTTTTTTTTAATTATTTAAAAAAGTCTTTGAAAGCAACAATTATAGTCTTTAAAATGTCTTTGAGGCTGACTTTGGATTACTTTAAGTTATCATGTTTATTGAAAGCGATGCCTTTATTTAATTAAGCGTGTTTGATTTATAATCCTAGATAAATCAGGATAACTTTTGACGAGTTAAAAACTATTTTTTTTGGGTAGAATTAAATAGTTATTGCTGTTATTAAACATCGAAACTTTAATTTAATCCAAAATTAACCCAAAATTAAAAGAAAAGTCAATTACTTTCATCCAAATATATGAATTTTAACTCGTCAATAGTTATCCAAACTTAAGGTAAGTATGCAGATCACTTGCGAAATGGTTGCCAAACTCATAGAAAAATAAACGAAACGAAGTTTAAGTTATACAAGATCTATACAAAATTTATTTCACATGTCATTCTGTTAGCATTTTGCTGAGAAGCAATCGTTTCATTTCTTTTACTTCATTTTTGAGAAAAAAATTCTTTTCTCCGATGCATGTGGATGGATTTTAATGGTCGATATACCAAAAGACGCAGAATTTTCTTTTAGGTAAAATATACATACTGACGTTTTTAAATATTTTGTTTTTTTGTCTAGGGAACCAATTTTGTTTTTTTTATTTTTATTTCTTTAAAAATGAAGTCGTGTAGCAATAATCCATGGGCAGCTTGTTTCTATAGATGTCGCAATCATTTCGCAAGTAATTTGCATACTTACCTTTATTTTGGAACTTTTTGAACACGCCTAATATCAATTGAATAAATATGTGAAATTGTTAATTTTTAGTAAAATATTTGTATTAAAAGCTGTTATAAAGTGTCGTTTATTTAACCACTCTTTAAAAAGACTATAAATTTTTTTTTAAATATTTTTTAATATTTTTGTAGAAACCCTGATATTATTTTTAAAAGTAAACAAATGATGATGAGAATTAGTATACAATTGAGCATTAAATTTAAAGAAAAAATAAATGTTACGAATTGGTGGTAGAATACGTGATAGATTATTGACCTCACCTTCAAACAATATATAAATAGTAAATATAGACGAAAAAGTAAATAAGAACGACTGATTTATTAACCGCTCAGATGTTACCTTACTTAGATTAAATTTTCTATTATTATATTATTAATTTCATTATTTATTGTTATGTACTAACTTCTTATTTGTGTATTACGAAAATTTAATATCATCTGAAAACAACATCATAATCTCTATTTGCATTTTACCAAACTACTTGTATATGATATGATCTACCAAGAATGCTTCACATAAAGGTTTTTAATTCATTCATTTTCCTTTAATAATTTCAAAAATTGCACATAAATTTAAATATGTCACTAATAATAATGTCAGTTGCTGAAAATTTTTTATAATTGTATCTCACAAATAGTAATAGGTTAAACAAAATACTTAAATGAATAAATTGGATTGAATTGAATTGATCTACCAAGAACATTTCACTTAAGAAAAAAAAAACGATTTCTTATTGTATATACTTACTTCATAATTAAGAATAAACATACAATAATGAATGAATTAGCACTCACTTTAGATAAATTTCACACGATGACAACATTCCATACTCACGTTCAAACATAATTTTAATTCGGTCACGCGTATAATACCTATATTTTATGACGCATTAAAAACGGACAGACAATACATATAGGAAATACCTATAGTGACATATAGCTAACTGGTTTATTTTAATCGCTTAATTTATAATCAAAACGCTATATAGAGTAGACTACCTTGACTAAAGTGCAGTTTAAAAAATAATCGCAAAAACAGAAACGCATGTGGAATGTCCAGATGATCATAGATTGTACTTTTTATTTCCATTTAATAATACAAAAACCAAACAGATGGAACTGATTAATAATTATGAAACCACAAGTAAATATTTAGACATCTAGAACTAGAATGTAAAAAAAAACATTAAATGATAATATATACCTACGTATTAACATGAAATTTTAATTATTTGCATTGAAAACAAATAAAATTATAATCATTTTGTAATATAACAAAGTTCATTTTAAAAATGTAACCAGTTTGTAATTTGCTTTTAAATATTTTTAATTTAATCAAATATCAACGATATTTACGAGTATACAATAGATTATTTTATTGGACTATAAATTAACTACTTATCGCTTTTAAAATTATGTACTGGTAACTAACTACACAGAACATACTAGAGCTACGTTGTACGCCCATACTTGACTTGAGAGTTCTAACTTAATATCCCCATTTCAATTGTGAATGAAATCATTATTTTATTACTTAATGAGCACTTAATATAATTTCTTTATATATTTCCGTTATAAATTCGTATTGGTGGTTCTCTTTTAAATTTTCGTTGGCGGTTAAAATTTTTCATGTTTTCTTTGTAGTCGCATGAAATTATAATATTCTTGTTTACTTTACGGTATCTTGGAATGGTCAACTTCATGTTTTGGTCATTGAGCGTAGCTAAGAAAGTGTCATCCTCATCAATAATCTGCGTATAAGAACTTCATATCCGAATATGAAGTCAAATCAATAATGAAATAAAAATTACTAAATAAATAAATTCCAATCATGCAGCTTTAATTTTTTTGTTTTTTAAATGAATTTTTATACATTGACATTGTAGTAGAATAGAAAACTACTGTAACTTATTAATTATTATTTTAAATTACAATAGTATTTAAATTTATGAATTGTTCCATGCCAATAACATTAGGATCTCTTCAAGCTCAAGGTTCATTCTGATGTAAAATTAAACAATCAAAATAATAGAATCAAATTAAATTGACATGTAAGTAGGATTTTCAAATGAATAATCAAATTGTATTGTAATGGATAAAATTGTTCATTATAATTAACTAACACAAAAACTACAAGCTAACATTTATACATTGATTTTCGGCCAATATAACATATTCACTGATTTAAAATTGTACAATTTACCTTGCCCATAAGCTATGAGTTCTGGTGTTTGTTTAGTATTTAAGAATTAACTTTTATTCAGTATAATTCTACATCGCCTATGAACTGGTTGTGTTCACTCTGTGTCTGTGATATTTTAATATATAAATAAAGAAAAAAAAAAACATAATTATTTGTATTTTAATTTTTAATTTATAAATTAAAGGTGTGTTTTGTTAAATTATTATTAACGAAATTACGATAATAATTTAAGCCATTACAAAATCGTAAAAGTAAACGAAATTATTTAACATCTTAAAAGTATAATGAATATAAAAAGAGAAGTGTGATTAATTGATTGAATTTATAAGTAAACCCAATATTCAATAGTTGTTCATTTAGAGATCATGCAAACAAAATTTGAATAACTTGTTTTGGATTTTACATGTGTTTATTGTACGAGTATAGCAACTGCTGAATGAATGTTAATAAAAAAGAAATATTATCATTTACCATAAGAACGCGATATCTATGAATATAATGAAAACAAGAAATTTTATAATTTTTTTTACGTTATTCAGGAATTAATTCAAACCGCAGCTTTAAAAATACATTTCATTAGACGTATTCGAAATGATGGAATTTGACGAATTTGTATCAGGCAATTGGGATTTTTTTTATCATAAATAAAAAATTTACTTAAATTTATTCGATGCAAATATTTACCGTGTTATTGTTATGGTTATTCCTATTGTATATATTTTTTTATCTGCCTTTTTTTGCACATTTTCAAATGACTAATTCACGGGTAAGAACCTTTAACTTATTATTGATGATCTTCATTTAAGAAAAAAGAACAATGAACGCTTATGTTCCGCAAATAATTTAAATATTGATAAAATATTATTTAAATAAAATATGTCGATAAGATCTTTGCTAAGGCTTTACATACAGAATTTAATTTTCTTTCAAAACTCATACAGGTTCCGTCTATATGTAAAAATCTGTGAATAACCGACAACGATCTTAATAATTTATTATTATTCAGTCATATTTGAAGTATTGAAACGAAATCGATTTCATTTGTTTACTTATGTTGTTATAATCCAACATTTAATTTTTTGTTTTTTTTTCCATTCAACTAAAGTAAAACATTGAAAAAGCAAAAATTTGAAATCTATATTAAAAGTAAAAATATTATATGTTTATGTACTTATTTAGTTTCGAATATGTTATTATTTATTTATAATCCAGGAAGGTATGTGACAACACAAATTTATTATTATCGATGTCTGAATGTATTTACACATGATTACTTATATTGTTTTTTGATTATAGCTCTATTGAGGGCGTCGTGACGATAAAATTAATGTTTGATTAAAACATTAAGTTTTACTTTTCCATGTTTTAATTATTTTTTTTTATAGATTTGTTTAAGACTATTGATTTGAATTTATGGTGATGAAACTTCTTAAATAAATTTATTAATTTTTTTAAATGTTTGAATTTTTTCAAAAATAATGTCTTCAATTCTCAACAAAAACATCTACATTGTGTTTAAGTCAGATTTCTTCTGTTTTGATCATTGTTTACTCTTAAAATTTAAGTCAATGCGGAAAAGAATTATTTAATACGAAAAGCTGCAACTTTGAAAAAACCCGACCGGTGCCGGTATAATTATTCACTATTATAAAATAATAGCCTCTAAAAATTAAATAACAGATAGATCAACGATAGTTTTAATTAATGTTTTTAGCATCACATAATATAGATGCATATCGTCTGATTAACAATACGCCCTTGACTAATAAATAGAAATATATTTATTTACCTTAATTATCACAATTACAAATAATAAAACATATTACCAACCATCTTTATTATAACTATTTGAATAAGACTTATATTAAGCTAAACTTGACGTGACAAGTTTATATTTAAATAAATACAGTGTTGATTTATTAATATATTGCTGTGACATAAATAAATTATCATTAAATGACAATACGAAAATAAAATAATCAATCATTAGAAAATTGATCAAATTATGAAACATTTGAACTAAATTAATACATTTTATATTTACAGTTTCTTTTACAAAATCATAACATAATAAATGTATTTCGTATGTGCATTGTGCATTACCTACATATTCTATAAATAGAACTAACTATAATATGTAGCGTTTTTATCTATTTCGATGACCAATTTGATTCAATTCAGTATAGGTAGCATTTCAGTTAAAAATCAACAACATCTTTTTCTTCTTAAATAATAATCACAATATAGAGGTCTATGAACCTGATAAAACGATGTTTTTGAAGTGATCCAAAATCTTATACCAACCCAACATATTGTGTCAACATATATTCAGTTTGTAGGGGAAACCCGTAAGCGGTGTAAATAAATAAATAAATATATTTAATATAGAATATGACCGGAAAATATGTGCTTATAAAAGATTAATGTAGGTCCATTTACTTATTAATACCCTCATGTCGCATAATTGACCCATTATCAACAATATTTTACGACAAATCCGAATCTAATTTAAATCAGTAATACATTAATATATTATTCAGTTTTAAATTAAATGCTAATTATATCTATAACAGCTAACATAAATTAAATATAATATTGAACATTACGGATGTTATGAGAAACACTTTTTAAAAAATGTGAATATTTAAAAAAAACAAATCTTAATCCCACTTCATTGGCAAACATTGTATTGTATATCGTTACTTTTTTTTTTAATTTTGATTTTCAAGTACCTACTATGCAATTATTCGAAATTAATTTCTGTGTTTAAAATAACTTTTAAAACAATTTTAATATGAAAATGAAACAATTGCTTAATTAATGAATGCAATGAAATAATATATAATATAAAGGCCCTGATGAAGACAACGAATATGTTGTCGAAACGTTGGTGATTTAAAATTTTAAAAAAATAGTTTTATATCAAGACTGTAAGTCCTTAAAACAAACAGCAAAGAAACTACTTTCAACTTATTTCTTGAATTTCAAAATACGGGATACAATAATTTAATCACACGCGCATTTAAAATAAATTCTTAATTAATTATTTGTTGTTGTTAGTTTTAATTTTAACTTTAATGCAATTTTTGTCGTGCTTGTCCAACAAGATATTAATAACGTTTATTTTATACAAAAATACAAATTCTAAAAAAATCATCTAATAACTATATTTAATTGAAAAGAAACATAAAATGCAACCTTGTAATATTCACCGATTTACCTACGACGGTTCAAGTAAATGTTTTTAATTGAATTAAAAAATAAATAAAAAAGATTAATAAAAGTAGCATTAAGCAGATGACAGATGTGATTAATACCGATTAGAAAACTTGTTTCTAATATTTATTCCAATAAATTATAATTTATAATATTGTGTTTCTCGAAAATGGTTACTACATTTTTCATGAAATACCTTATTTGTATGCAAATTAATTTATGAAGCTTGTATGTGGAAATTTTAATATCACAAATTTAATGTAAATTCTACTGGATTTCTATATTATTATTATTATTTTTTTCTTCACTTTAATGAGTTGATATCCTTAACCAAATAAATAGCTTTCCAATTTTCAAACATAAAGGATTTTTTTTTTTAAATACATAGTTGAACGTGATGAACTGATAAAAAAATGCACGTTAATTTGATCTTTTTTTTATTTATCCTTTTCAGTTAACTTACTTGAAACATGAAGGATTCCGAAGATGATCAACAGGAAAATCAGAATGACATTGCTTTGATGGAACGAGAATTGTTTTTAGGAGAAGCTGGAAAATATGAAAATATTCGAATAACAAAAAATGTTATTATTCTAGGTTTGGCATTTATGTTACATTTTACAGCATTTCATGGAACTGCAAATCTTCAAAGTTCTATTAATTCGGATGGTTCATTGGGAACATATACATTGGCTGCAATATACGGTTCATTAATATTGTCGAATATATTTTTACCAGTTGCAGTTATTAGGTTAGTTAATCATTTGAAGTTATTTTCAAGCTAATTGTTTTAAATAATGTTCTCTTGTTAATTTCTAAATTATACCACAGATTACTTGGATGTAAATGGACAATAGCTTTATCATTCATTAGCTATATGCCATTTATCATTGCGCAATTTTTCCCACGTTTTTATACGTTAGTGCCGGCTGGTTTGGCAGTAGGATTTGGTGGAGGACCATTATGGTAATAATTTGAACAATTTCTACTGTCTGTCATTCATTAGATGAATTATTTATTCATGTCCTCTTTTTATTCATGTACAGGTGTGCTAAATGTACGTATTTAACAGTTGTTGCTGAAGCATTTAGCGCATTAAGTGGCAGTAAAATGAAAGAAGATGCATTAGTTGTACGATTTTTTGGTTTATTCTTTATATTTTATCAAATGGCACAAGTTTGGGGTAATCTGATTTCATCTTCAGGTTCGTTAAAATTTGATTAATTTTTACTACGTAATTAAATTATTATCTATTCAAGCTTAATTTTCTTACAGTTTTGTCTTATGGTGACGCAATTGTGACAATGGTGCCAAATACGACTACGATTAGTGTAGAAATTAATTTATTAAAACATGTGGGTGAAGTTTGCGGTGCCGCATTTTGTCCAGGCGTTACTGCAGCTGTTAATCCAAATTTACAACCACCAGAAATGTCAAAAATTCATATGCTATCCGGTATCTTTCTAGGATTAATGATTTGCGCATGTTTACTAGTTGCTGTTGGTGTTGATTCATTAAAACGGTAAACACTGGTATATTTGGATAAGTAGAAAAATGAAAAACACTAAGTTTGTTTCATTACTTTTAATAGTTACGAAATGGGTAGAAAAGGAGCTGGTTCTGGTTTATCAGGTTTTCGATTATTAGCTGTGACAGTAAAACAACTAATGCAGAAAAAACAAATATTATTGCTGCCGATTACGATGTTTATTGGCAGCGAACAAGCATTTATTGCTGTCGATTTTACTGCTGTAAGATATTTCGAATAGTATTAAATTTATATTAAAATTATTAAAATGATATTTTTTAGTCATTTGTGGCATGTGGCTGGGGAATATCACGTATCGGTTATGTTATGATATGTTTCGGTATTGCAAATGCAATTGCAGCTGGTTTAGCGGGAGCTCTTTCAAAAATTGTCGGACGTACTTCCATTTTAATCGCTATTATGATTCTTCATGCCGCTCTTTTAATTTGGATGCGACAATGGACCGCTATTGCTAATGATTATTTTGCGTATTGTGCGATGGCAGCTATATGGGGTTTAGCTGATGGATTTTGGTTGGTTCTAGTCAATTGTAAGTTTTTTTTTTTTATTGAATTTAAATTCAGAGAGTTCAACTAAATTATATGTATTTACATACTAGCATATTATGGAATACTATTTCCGGGAAAAGAAGAAGCTGCATTCAGTAATTTTCGTTTATTTGAAGCAACGGGTTCAGTTATTACTTACACTTTAAGTCCGCTATTGTGCACCCATACAAAAATAATTGCATTATTTGTTTTAATGATTGTTGGAATGACTGGGTAATTATTAGCAAATTTCATGTAATTTTCTAGCATAAAATTCTCATATAATATTTAAATATAATTTTAGATATATTGCCGTTGAATATATTAAAAAGAACGAAATACATCCCATTTCGAAAAGTTATAATAAGCCAGTCGATAGTACAAGATTTTAAAATTATTTAAATAATACTGTAATAATTAGTTTTTATATTCTTATAGAATTGAATGAAAATAGTAAAAATGGAAATTTGTTTAATATTACATAATTAACCTAATTAATTGTCGTTATATATATGTATAATATTAAAATTGATCATTAAATGAATGAGGAAAGAGATTAAAGCAATTGTACCCAAAAAAACTAAAATGAAGAAAAGTTGTTTGCAACTTATGAGCAAATTCGAAGTGCACATGTGAAAAAAAATTTCTTCAGCAAAATTTATTTTATTTCATTTTTGAGAAATTCTGCGAATTTTGAAAAAAATCAAGTATTGGTTTGATAAATTTTTATTTCTTTTTTTTTTTTTTTTAATTTCTTACAAAAATGAAGTCGTGTACCAATTAATTAAATTAATTAATTAATTAATTAATTAAACAAAATATTTTCTGAATAGAATTTACCAGCTAGTTCTCATCTATACTTACATTAATTTACATTGCTGCTCAATGTGTCTTGCTATTAACTGAATCTCTTGTCAGTAAAGATAAATGATGCTTAAAAATTATAGTAACAGATATACTTATAGAATGTTACTGTTTTTACTTCATCCATGGATACTTAGGTAATGCGATATAATTAAAAAAAAAAAGAAGAAACATTTCGTACTAATATTAGGTAGATATTATTATATTTATATACATAGGTGTTGGTGTGCTTTAAACTAGTGTTCAATATGGCAAACATTTGTTGTTTATTTTTTCTTCTCCTAAATTCTATATATATTTTTTTTTTAATTCATTTTTTCATTTTTTCATTTTTTTTTTGAATTTATTTTTTTTTGTTTTCATAGTGATAGTAGGTAATAATAATTAATCTACATTTCCTTTTAGTGTAAATACAATACAATAATTATATTATTTTTATAAATTCTTTAGTGTTTTTTTTTATATTTTATTTTATTTTAATTTTAGTATTTTTTTTTTTTTTTTAATATATATATTTATGAGTTGAGTACCTATGCCTACTGCATCATTATTTTTTAAATAACTTTTTTGTTTTTCTATACAAATTCACATTTTGTTCACAATTTTTATATTTCATATTTTATTCATTACTTCCAAAAGGAATTTATAAAATTTCAGTTTGTAGTTTGTAAATTATGTAATTTTAGATTAAACTTATACGATTTTTGTTTTCTTCTGAATGCTTTATATGATAAAAATGCAAAATTATCTATGATTTAAATTCATTTTTCAATTAATTATGATTACAATTTGATATCATCATCTTAAAAATTGATATTTTTTTAATTATTTTATATGAATGTACTTCAATTACATTCGTGTGATATTGTTTTAGTAGATCATGCGTGGCAAACTAAACCATTCCTTTTGACATCATTCGTACCGTATTTTTAAGTGCTTGCCGTTTATTACAGAACCAAATTCGTATCACTTCTCGTTCATAGCCTAATTGATGGGCAAGTCCAGTTATTTCCGTGCCTGTGAAATTTTTTTTTTGTTCAATTAATCATACAAGGTAAGTATTAACATTTATTTATTTCTCTGCGTTCTTTAAATAAATTTCTGTAAATTGAGGACTTTCGGTTTTCTTTCCCGTAGTCAGATTTTGATTATTGATTAAATATCAACAAGTTTTAAAAGCTTTGAAGACAAAATGCTTTTATTATTTTATAGCTATTGAACCGTTTGAGAACAAATAAAATAAGCATTTACCTGATGGATGAGTATTTCGTTCAAAATGTGCATTTAATAGTTCCAGTGCCTGCGGTGTAAATGATGTTCGCCGTTTTCGTTTCTTCGATGGTTCAACACCAATGAAGTCAGTTAAATGATTTTGACCGCTTTTGTAACGATTCCAATGACTACAACACAAAACCAATTAGAACCAAAATTTAAAAAAAATGTTAACTTATCATCATAAAGAATTTGGGGCATACCTTTCTTCGGCTTCTTTCATCCATCTTTCCAATACCGGTTTAATTTTTTGAGCACTCTTTGGAGTTATATCCAATTTTTCAAACCTATTTTGCAACCGAAAATAAAAAAAATTATGGAGGTGTTTGCAAACAAACAAAAAAATCGACTGTTCTTTTTTTTTAATTATTATTTTTGTTATATTGAAAAATGCCAGGACATTGACACATATTTATGTTTTATTGAACATAAAATATTGCGATGATCTTTTATTTATGACCAAACTATTATAAATGAAAATTCATAATAAAGAATATTTGGCAATGCCCTGGCCATTTTTATTGTATATATACTTTATAGTGAAATTTAGCTTCTCTCAAATTGAAAAATTAATTTTGTAAATGTGAGACAATTGTATATACAGTTAAAAAAATAAATAAATAAAAAATGAAAAACTTATGAGTTAAATTAAAATAGATTTAACTAATTTTTTGTTATTGTCAAATATAACAATTCAACATTAAATTAATTAGTACGGAATAATTTAACTTAATGTATTTTAAATAAGGAACGGTGATTAGGTTACTTAAGTCAGTAGATTTAGTTTGTATAAATAAATAATATTAGTAATTAAATAATCAATCAAATTCACATCACATGCAATTTTTCACTGCTTTATTAAAAAAAAATCAATTCTTTTTATTTAAGCAGATACTCTCACAAGAAAAATAAAAACGAAAAGTAAAAAATAAATGTGATCTCATATCAAAAATTGCAAAGAACAAAAAACAAAAAAATAAATTATGATTAAAAGATAAAATACACATTTAAATTAATTAATTATTTTTATTTTTAACGTACATATTTTGTTGCTGCTGCGATGAAAGTTGAGCTGCATACATCTGCGCGGCCAGGGCACTACTCAATATTAATATATATAAGCCAAAACATATTAACACCCGAACATCATCATCATCATCATCATCATCATCAACCAAAAAATGTGCGCAAATGAATGATGAATTTCATAGAAAAATAAAAAAGAGCAATAAAAATAAAATTATAAAGAATAAAAAATAATTAATAGTTTTATATTATTTTGCTATGTAGATTGCTAATCAACAGAATCAGGCTATGTATTAAGATGGCTCGTTTTTCCATATTTAAAAAAAAAATCTTCAATTTTTCGACCTCCCCTCATTCTTAAAATTTTTGGCGGACTTAATTCCGTTAACGTTTGACTCCAGCGCAATCGGCTTGAAATTTATATGAAATTTAAATGAAAATATGAATAAGAAATTGTCAATTTCCTTATTTTTACATATTATTAACCCTGAAATAGAATATCTGTGAAAACCTACAGTTGTTTCTCAACATCTTCCAAGACTGTCCAAATACCTTTATTCTATTAAAATTTAACTTAAAATATCTCAAAGGATATCCTATAAGTTATTTTAAATTCGAGGAAGGTCGTTTAAGACTACCATTTTAGCGGATAAATGGCAAAATATACTGTCTTGGAGAGTTTGAATGAATAGCTGTATTTCTTTACAATTTCATATCATTTTCAAGCTGATTGCGTTGGGTTCAAACATTGACCGAATCTCGGCTCCGTCAAGACACCTAATCTTTTTTAAACCAGTGTCACCATTTAGAATGAGGGGAGATAGAAAATACGAAAAAAAAGGAACCACCTTCCTTACTATGCACTGTTAGGTTCGTGCTTTTCTTTTTTTCAATTTTTTAATGTTATTTGAAGACATTGAACCAACACTATTAAGATTAATTGAGAGCTTAGCCGGAGAATGAAATAAAATTGCTGAAAAACCCTCAATCTAAAAATAATATGACTATCGGTTTTCTCAATAATTCTGAGATATACTGTATAACGTAAACGACATTTTCTTCTTTTTTTTTCAAATTTTTCGCATAAATATTAAAATTAATATTTATAATTGTATAAATAATAATTTTATCTGTATAAATATAATTTCATAGACTATTGTCCGGAAGAAGTCTATTGTATGGCGAAATATGTAGATATATGATAAAGAATATTTATTTAATGTTAAAACTGATTTACCGCTGGACCAAAAAATAACAAACTATTTAATTAAAATAAATGTCTATTAAAATATATTTACTAATACGTGATTTAATTTTTCTAAGGACTCAAACTTATACCACAAGTTGATTGAGGTTTGTCATATTGAGATAGTGTCAATATTCAGGTACTGTCAAATATTATTTTAAGTGGATCAAAGAAATAACACAAAAAAATCTGAAAATTTCAAATTTAGTATTTATGCGTTCAAATTTTATATATAGACTTCACTCTGCAGACAATATTTTATTTAAATTTTAAAAAATTTATAGTTAAATGGTAAAAAAAAAAAAAAATTATTAAAATGTAAAATGTGAAAATGTCCTGGCACACATTTATCTAATTGTCAAAATTTTATTTAAAAAATTTCTTAATCGTTAATGTCTATTCATTTTTTTTTGGATACATTTTAGTTGTTTTTTTGGAGAATGTTAAGTAAAATTAAGTTCATGACAAATTCATACCTGCATATTGCACTTTGACTATAGGCTGGACCCTCTGTAACGGATAACGCTTGACCAACTTGTGTTTGTGTCAATCCCAATGATAAACGTCGTAATTTGAATGCTTTGGCAAATTCTTTAATTTCATCTAAGTCTATGCCATCGACAACATTACAATTTGTTTGATTTATTGTTGGTTCATCTGAAATTAAAAAAAAAAATATGTTTTGATACTAGACTAGACTAAAGTTTCCTAGAAACTTTTTTAGAAGTGTGTATTTAATAATTTTTAATGATATTTTTATAATTCCAGAAATTATAATTTTAAGGTATAAATTTAAATATATGGTGTAAAGTTTCGTATATACCCTGAAAATTCTTGTAAGATGGCGCAAATTTTCTACATTTAACATGGTATGAAATTATAGTTAATAACTTTTTCATTCGAATACCCAATTTTATTTTAATGGTTTGATAAAAATAATTTATATCAGTAATTAATTTTATGCGAAATCTGTTAAGATTCTTAACACCTTAGAACATAATATTGTCTGACCGTCATGTAACCTTATATAATTCGTGAAATTACCCTTTACCATCTCAACATTCTTTTCACATTTCTGTTCCCCATTCTTTCAACTTTATTTCACGTTTCAAGCAGTGTAAGTAATACGTGATTGAATGCAAAGAATTATTTCGTAAGATGATTAGATTTTTAAAAATCGGTAATTTTAAAATTCCAAATAAGATATTTTTATTTTGAATAGATTAATTTTTGATTAATTATTTTAATAATTAAAAACTTTCAACAATTTTTTTTTAATTAAAAGGGAAATTATTTTTAAATCATCGGTTTTAATGGACGTAAATCAGTTAAATATATATAAAAAAAGAGCGTGAGTTTTTTTTTTTTTATAAAAATAACTAATTTAATCACATCATTTCAAAGTCCATAATAGTTATTATCAGACTCTATTTCTACTATACACAAAAAAACTGTTCTCTTTACATTTAGTTACATCTAGAACATTAATATATTTAAAAAAAAAACGAGAAAAAGTCTCAGTTTTAAATTGAAGTTTTACATTTTCATGTCTGTCCGACGGACACTAAACCATTTAAACCAAGCACTAAACATTACATAAATAAATATTTTAAATTATTTTCGTTTTATTTTTTATTTTTTTTTTTCTAAACTTTGCTTTGTATTCCGCATACAATGATAACTATTTATCTACATTGAGCCACTTAAAATGAGCTAAATTTATAAAATCAATATTTCTAAAATTTTAATGAAATTGAATTTGAATAAATAAATGGTGTCGCGTATGATTAATTGAATTGTGAATAATAAAAATTTAGATCGTTTCAAATATATTACAATTTACAGTTTTATTGTATTGTTGTTAAGTGAATATATATATATATATATAAATATATGTGTTATATAAATTATAATTTGTTAGTTTTAGTTTTATTTTTATTTTCAAATAAAGGTACGTAGATGGAAAACATTATTGAAGGATGTGTGAATGTATTTTCTAT
>JAABKK020009294.1:0-11023 GCA_011634745.2 Catotricha subobsoleta
GGTTTTTACCGATTACTCCTTTCACAAAATTACTTCCTATTATTATTATTATTATTAATTACGTGCGGTCTAAACATCATTATATTGTAATATAATATAATATAATATAATATTTATTAATGTCCAAGCAGGTGTCATTTTAGAACATTAAAATAATATTATAATAATGACAAAAAAAAAAGTATTTACTCTCGTTTAAATTACATATAAATGATTTATGTTTTTTTTAGCGCAATTATAACACGCATATTAATTCAATAATTTATCAGAATAATTTTAAACAGATTAGCTCGCGGTAAAATGATTTAACGAAAAAAAAAATTAATATACACGTTTAATTAACCATTGCAAGTCATTTATGAAATTTCACATAAAATTAAACAATTTAAATTAATAAATAAATAAATAATCCAGTGTGTGACTTACCTAACATCAATCCAAGTAATGCTCTAACAAAAATAACCGCTTTATAATCGATAAAAGCAGCAATTGGTGTAAATAATGTTAAAACACTAGCCCATAACATACTGTGTCCAAAGACTCGATGTCCGCCAATTAATTCAGCCAAACGACCACCTGGTAATTCTGTTAAAATATATCCCCAAAAGAAACTGCCAAGAATGATATTTTGTTCAACGGAATTCCAATGGAATTTATTGCTATCATCTATTGCGGCAGCAGAAATCTGGTAAATTCGCATGTTGTTGAAAATTTTCCAAATTTAATTAATTTATGACAATATATAAACAAAAAAATCAAAATAAATCAATAAAATCAGTTCTTACGGCATTGAGGGCACTATCTGTGATATTGGCAACCATTGTTGAATTTAAATTCGTAATATTTGTTACTGCTGTTGATAATAAATTTGTCATATCGTCAATAGCTGATGTTGAATTTAAAATTGTGATATTTGCACTAGCCGATGTACTTAGGCTCGATGCAACTGTTGCAATTAATTTTTTTGGGTCAACTACCATTGCCACAATGGCAATTGTTAAATTTACTCGAAGTGCATAATTTAACATAAATCCTAATATGACCATAATATTCAGTACTTGTCGACATGATAAAAATTCTGTAAATAAATAAAAAAAAAAAAGAAAAAGAATGAAAAACGTGAAAATTATTTTAAAATATGATTGTAGGCGAAATTTTAAGCGAAATGCCTGACATTGAAATTATAAATATCTATAGAAATAAATTATAATGTCCGAAAGAAATTTTATTGCTATTTCAATTTCATATTTCAGTTTGCATGCGTTGTTGTATTGTATTTATTAATAGAATTTTGTATGCACGCGTCACCGGTAATATGAACAGTTTTTTGCGTATATACAAAGCATATTTATCTATTTTGAAATTGATGACGTCTTTATAATTTGCGAATTGCGAATTCTTTCTATTAATCAATATCATACAACAGCGAAACAATATGTGATATGTCCCATTAATTTAGTTATATTATTTATTTAATTAATTAAAGAGAAGAAAGAAAAAAAAATTTACAACAAACAATAAATAAAATATAAAAAGTTTATTTAGTCTAATAAAAATTTATATTAATTGATAAGATGTTATCGTATCCAAACAAATATATAAAAAAAAAAAATAAAAAAACATCGAATAAAAAATTAGCACAATGAATGTGAAGTGAACATTTCAGTATTCGAACTGTAGTCAAATTCACAAGATAAAAATAACTAATTTCGAGTGCAATTTCGGGGAACTTCCACCATCAGCGACAAATACTCGTTGTATCGATTCTAAATGTTAAATAATAATTATTAAGAAGAATTTTCTTAATAAATTTAATATCGAAACTTGAATTTTTAAATACATAAAAATTCCCAATTAATTTTTCGCGTTCAGAAATTAAAGACCGTTTAAACCAGTTCAGTATTCATAATCAATTTTGTTTAATTTTTATTTTATTCATCGTTCATTAAGTATATATCTATTCAATTTATCATTCATACGCGTCAGACATACAAATAATTTCTATTAGACAAGCGAGTCGGTAGGTATATAGTGTTAGAGTATATTATTATTATATAATGAAATCATTTATATTTTGTTATTTAAATGCAATTCTCATTAATCATAACATAAACCATAGCAAAACTATTTAATTATTAATGAGTTAATTACAATAGATTAGACAATATATTACTATTTAATAACCTATAATTGACACCAATTTGTGTTTACTTGAAGTTATATTTATGTATGCGCACAATGCACAATGAATGCACTTTCATGCTGAAACATTTTATTTTTGTCTTTTATTAAATAAATCGAAACCCGTGCTTCATTCGATTTATGCATAATAATATGTATCCACACACTTTTGTGTAATTTAATGTTTATGTAGGCAAAATTTTTGCGTATATATACTAAAAACTAATTATGATTTTGGCTTTTGTTTTATTTTATTTTATTCCAACATTCAAGTAGCACAAATTACCAAAATTAGTTTCGTTACTCAAATTTTAATAATTCAGTTATAAGCAATTTTTGTGTTTGACTGATTTTCGTAATATCTTGGTAATATTACTAATTGTGGTGGGCCATTTATCGCTTTATTGATAGTAAACACGTACGGATCATAAAATTC
The DNA here is from genome assembly GCA_011634745.2 of Catotricha subobsoleta. Taxonomy (NCBI): domain Eukaryota; kingdom Metazoa; phylum Arthropoda; class Insecta; order Diptera; family Cecidomyiidae; genus Catotricha; species Catotricha subobsoleta. Next base: position 2,618 of record JAABKK020009294.1, read on the forward strand.
GCGTGCTCATTTCATTATAAATCTCAGCATTGACATTTTATACTCTGAAAATCACATTATTATAAATATGATCATTAAATTTTAATGAATATAAATATAATATAAATAGTAGAAATATAATTCCCATTTGAGTAGATATGTAATAAAATTAAATTTGATAATTTAAATTTTAATCAAAATGATAAAACTTCATGGATTCTCATATTACTGTGCATTGATTCATTTTTTTGTTGTTGTTATGAATCATCATTTAGTCTGTAAATAATATTTAAAAAAAAAAAAAAATAGGTCAAAGAGTCTTTTTTATTTTTGTGATTTAGATAGATATTGTAATTAAAATTTCTAATCTGTTGTTATTTTTTTTTTCATTGATAATTTGCATTTTGTATTTAATGAACGTTGCTATGCCGACGGATTACATACATTTTATTTGAATATAGACAATTTATGATGAATGATGCCCTGTACTGGTTTTTTGTATTCATGGACATAATATAATAATTTATTTATGTCATTATTAATATATTTGTATGAAATTTATGATTAATTCGATATCGTGAGGATAAATTTACAATTTAAATAATATTAATTATGATTAATAAGTATATGTTTCCATATAAAATTAAATTTATCGCAAATAAATAATTTAATGTAGAATGCTTGCGATCGAATTTAGGATAAATAATAATAGGGTGAATCGAAATGTTATTCTAGATTTCTTGATCAAAACTTTAAAAGTCCAAAAAAATTTGAAAAGAAAAATTATTCTCCAAAATTCTATTAAAAAAAAGAAAAACAAAAACCATCCAAAAATTTTACATCGCAATTTATACATCCACAAATAAATAATTTTTTCAGTACACAAAATATAGATTTTATTAGAAAGAAATCCAGTTTAACACCGAAATGTCATTTTATTGTAAAACGCGTAAATTATAATAAAATATTCAAAATTAATAATGCTATATGTAAGTAGTTAATGAAGCTTATGTATCAAATATAGAAATATCGAGACTAGACAAGCGACAATCAATGAGCTTATTTGTCCTTGACATTCATAACACACAGTAATGTATTTATTTTATTTTATTTTTTTAATTATCTATTGTACTTAATTTAAAAATAAATTCTTTACCGTACGAACCCCATTTAGTAGCTCTTAATTTGTTTTCGAATTACAATAATTACTGTAAGTATTATTAATTATTATTTTCATTTCAGCTTTAGTTTCATCATTTAATATTTTTTGTTTGTAAAAATCTATTTAAAAGTTCCTATAATTTATGTTCTCTAACAGTTTCTTTTTGATAATAAGCTAAAATGGAGGGGGGTGGGGCTGGGGGCAATACCGCTATATTATGTCCTAATTTCTAACCTACTTTTTTTTATTCTTATTTTAATTGTCAGTCAATTAATGGACTAACTAACTATAAAGTATACATTTTTCCATTAATTGAATACAACATTTTTAAATAAATTAATATTCGCTGGCATTTAATATAATTATTAATGGCACATATATATATAATATGGTAATTAAATTTTATATGTGTCATTGACAATAAAAATAATATGATTTTTTTTATTATACAATTTACATGCGAAATGTTACAACTTCTACAAATGCATATATATGCATATTTATTCAAGTTCATTGTGATAAATTATAATTATAAACTATAGAAGTTTATTTACTGTGAGCCAGATATAATGATCATATGAAAGGCTCACATATTCAATTCTTTTCTTAATAGTATAAAAATGCGTATTAAATTTATTTTCGTGCCTAACTGAAGTTCATTATTTCAAAAAAAAAAGAAGAAAAGAAAACAATCTAATTACAATCATAATTCATAAAGTATATATTATTTGTGGAAGCACATATTTCTGATTAAATACCATAAATTTTATTGCACAAAAGTAATGGAATATAGAAATATTTCATAACATTGTTGTGTCATCGTCACTATTATTCTGTCATGAAATCAAAAAAAAAATATATATATTCATGGTAATGCGTCTAGTCTGTGTCAACATTTTATCTAACATCAAATAGGAAATTCAATACAATTCAGTAATAAAATTGCGCAGTTTTTGTTGATTTTTATTTAATCACATTTATATCAAATTCATTCAGTATTCGTAATTAAATTATTTACATCTATTAAATTATATGATGATAATAGAATATTAATTGCGTATTGCAAGTGAATCAAAATTGTAATCAACATAAATCTATTTGTAAACATCGAAAAGCACGTCATTCACAAAATTAAAAGCAATGAATGTCATGAAAATTATTCATGTTATTTGGAAAAAGAAAGCATCACACAAACAATACAGAATTGGCTTTTTTTTTAAAACTAACTAGCTTGTTTAGCCAATAGAGCAGCCACCTGTGGCTTCTTATATTTATTCTTTCTGCATCCATTTCTGTAAACTTAAAATTAGTGAAACTTATGAAAAGCTGTGTCTTTTTTAAATACTTTGGAATTAAAACATATATAATGGGAATTATATCGTAAATCATTCGAAAATATGAAATACAAAAAAAAAACGGTTTATTGTGCAAATTTAAATCTCCCTTTTGAGTAAAAAAATTATGTAGAAAAATATTCTTATAATTATACTGAACACGCAATTAAGAGTAGAAAAAAGAGTGTACATATTTTACTAAAGCCTTGATTTAACAGACACATCCTTTTATGGCTAAAAGAATTTCAAGAAAGAAAAAAAAAGAAGTTACTTCTACATTGCAGATGACACCACACACAACTACTTAAAATATTAGCATAAATATTTTTTTTTTTGCTTTTCTGCGACATTCAGTTCACGTATCTCGTCCTTATACTAAATACCGCATTTCGCATTTACTGTAATACGTAAGTAAATACGAATAATATGCCCATAAAATGCAAATTTTTGGAGCATTCACATCACCAGTAACACAATACACAGTACATTTTTATTTTTGTTTTTGTACAAACTTTAACAAACAACCATATTTATTTATATTTCCAGTAGAAATACCTGTAATTGTGAGATTCTTAGAAGTTGTACAAAAACAGAAACATATAAATAAATAATGAAATAATGAAATATTATAAAAATGACATAAACGAGAGTTCGACTAATAAAGAAACAGAAAAGGTATAAAATATTTAAAGACAGAAGAAATATGCGAATGCATGTAACCATAATAAAGTAACTATAAGTATAAAAACTATATATTCAATATAAAAATGTATATTTTGATTTACGGTTTTTAGTTTTTCATTTTATTATACTTAATGATTTTATTTATATTTTTTATTTATTTAATTTTTTTTTTTTCTTTGCAAATGTAAATTTTTTGAATACGCAAATAAATAAATGGAAATTAATTTTAAATTTCAAGTTTCTGTTCTGTTTTCATTTTTTTTTTTTATTTCTTTCGTTAGCAAATAGGTGTAGTTTATTTTGTTCGATAAACAAGCATCTAATATATTAATAATAGTTGAATAAAAAAGAAAAAAAAACTATATAACCTATTGTAAATAAACGAAAATAACCTTGAAAAAATTCATTGCCAAAAAAAAAACCCATATTGTTATTGTTTTATTGTATTAAGAATTCTATATGTATAATCAGCTTATTGTATATTACTAAGCATTTACCTAAATTATAATAGAAGTTCCGAAAAATATAAAAATAAAAAAAAAAAACAAAGTAGAAGATATAAAATAAAAAATTATAATACGCATACTTAAATAATACAGATATTATGCAATACATATCTTACTTATTTTGTGTATATAATTATATATAGGTAACTATCGTATATTATGTAGAATATGAATTTAAAATACAGCGACACGTGGTTGACAATAATTTAAAAATATGAATAAATCGTATAGTTCTTATGACATTTCACATATTTGTATTAAAATAAAGATGCATATAATTCTACAAACTTACTGCGCTTGCATATTAGTTATATAATCTATTTGGTATGAACTATGTAAGTAACTATGTATCTATATCTTTAAGCTGAACACAAACGATTCAATTCAGTTCTACAATATTTGTTTGTATCCACGGTGAGACATAAGAATACAAATGAAATTACATATTAAAATAATTGTTACCATTCTGTTCGTCTTATTCCTTTTCAAAATATATAACAACTAATACTAATACTAATACTGCAGAAATTCATTTTCATGTCAATTATAAAAAGTCAACATTTTTCTTCTTTTTTTTTCTAATAAAATTTATTTCTGAAAAATACTTCTATATAGATTTAATTTTGTTGATGCTTTAATAATCGAATTCACCATTAATTTCCAAATGGAATATGTTTTAATTGTTTCATTTTTTAAAAATATTTTTAATAGTTTTATAAACAGATAACGATTTATAAACATTAAACAAGTATTATAGTAGTCCCTATATAAAAGACTTCATAGATAGATACTATGTATACAAATGCGTTTAATGACCGTGTCACAGTAATAATTTTGTTATCAAACCAACCAAAAAATAAATAAAATCATTAAAGAATTAATTGTAATGAACGGAAATCCGATGATTGAAGGGAATTTTTTTTTTTTACTAAATCATACATTTTTTTTTTCTAAAGGTCGATTTATGTTTGTTAAAATCTTTGCATTTACGAAAATTTGCCATTTTCTTCATACAAAATATGTGAAATTTTCGCAAACGCAATGATTTCGTTGAAAAATTAATTATACACAGACTTAAATTGGTCATAAATATTAATATAAATTGACAAAAATAGATAAATCAAAACGAAATTGTTTGATTCAAAAATAAAATAATTTATTGACCATATATTCTTTTTTTATTTTTGTCCTTGTTGTTTGTTTAATATTTTTCTTTGCTAATATATAAAATCTATAGAATTCTTTAAACCTTTTTCTGTCCAGCCAATATGTAAAAAAACTCTATACATTCTCATAGAAATTTTACTGTAAAATATGCTTTACATAGCATTCAAAGAAAACAATTATCTCACAGCTTGTTTCAAATTTAAAGCAATATGAATGTAAAAAGCATACGTTGTATTTTAAATTGAAAACAAAAGAAATAGAAAGAATATAGATATTTTACATCGCATAATAATGTTAATGTTAATACAGTTATTATATAAGTTAATACATCAGTTATTATATGTTAGTTGTTGTGTTTTTTTTTCCGTTTTGTAAATTATGTGGTGTAAATATTTTAGATCCCATACCAATAAAGAATAAACAATAGACAATATAAAAAAGTCTTAATACACAATTGCCAAGGTGTGATGTGACTACATCTGGTATTGTTTTTGTAATAGAAAAACATAAAACTATTACGTCTGCACGTGTTTATATTTTTATATTATCGTTTTTTATTTGATTGTACTGTATTCGTACGTCAATTAAAAAAAAAAAAAACAGTTGTTTTATGCAAAGGTATTGAAGGTCAGAAGGTCAGAAGAATTTTCAAATCTATTATACTTTAAAGTACATAAAATATAGAAAATTAGGGCTCATACTTCTATTCTGCTGTTATGTTCAATCAAATGTTAAGATATAGAAGCGAATTGTTTAGGCAGCCTCTCATTTGCTTATAAAGGCAAAAAACATTTCTCATCCAAAACCACCATGAAGGGATCCATTATTATATTTGGCTATATCATGCCAGCGTTCAGTAGCTGATTAGAATATGTAGGCATATTAATAAAAAAAAAAAACAAAATAAGTAAAAAAATAAATAAATAAATAAAATGGTTTCGAACCATATATATAATAAAGAAAAGAAAATTCAATTTTCATCAATTTGGTTTTATTTATACATAATGTCTGGTGTGTGCATATGAATATTATTCGTAGAAGAATTTTTATTTTTTTGCTTATGTCAAACAAAATTTGATTAAAATTATCAACCGATATAATGACCTATTCGTTATTATTATTTAAGTTCATTAGTCAAATTTAAAAACAAAATTGAATTTTATTAGAGCTAGACTGACCGATAACCTACATACATATAGTTTTATTGGTTCGACGACACCACTGTCATATAACACTATAGATCCATACTATTTTATTTTTTTTTACTTAATATCAAAGCAATATGTGCTAATTGAACACAAATCAAAATATAATGGATAATCATTCAAAACCTTCAAAAATTTATACAATCTATTCATAAAGTGTGCTAATTAATTTTCAATTCAGCCACAATTAACATAATTTTATATCAATTAGTTGTATATATTTATTATACTATACGATCAGTACACAATAAAGCAAATGTACTTATAATAAAAACAAATATAAGTATAGAAAAAGTAATAAAGAGAAATAAAATACAAAATCAATTCACACATATCTCATATATATACTTATTTTACATAAATTTGTATACCATTATTATTATTATTATTTTTTTTTCTATTAAACATTTACATCATCAATTGAAAGTTAGAACGATGTATACATGGTAGATGTATATGAAACAATTCCATCGAATCATTCATGGAAAAGTTTTAAATCGTTTTTAAATTACAGATAAGCATAATTAATTTTATAGTGACATCAATTAAATTACATATGAAATAGAAATATCGTTATATATTCAGCATTATGTTATACTTGTACATTTATCATGGAAAAATCTCATTTTATATTCAGATTTTACTAAATCTATCTTGTGAATACTCATACAATTATTTAGCATATGTTCTATTTAAAAAAAAAAAAAAAAAAAAATAGAATCAATAGAGACTTTCGGTTAATCAAATTAGTTTGTTTATAGACATGCTAATATGCTGTACAATTCCGTCAATACATCTGCTTCGCTCGATTATGTATATATGTAATCAACAGTCAACACACAGAAAATATATTATTACAATTTATAATGTTAAAAGCAATGTTTTGTGCTTATATCGTAGTAAATATTTCAACATTTTTGCAAATTATAAAACCAAACAAAGTCACTTGAATGACCAAATTCTGATGTGACATATAATTTTCATATTACTTTTAATCTTAAAAAAAATTAACGAAATTTTAATTATTGTTAAATTTTTTAAAGAAAAATATATTTCTGTAAATAGTTTAGTCCATTTTAAGGGTAAATCACATTTATAGTGTTTCAGCAAATGGCAATTATTGGTCATATAAATAAATAAAATATTAAATATATCGCCGGTAGGAAATTAGCTAAACTGCTAGCAATTGATATTTCTTAAATGTTTAATTGAAAATTAATGAATTTAGGGTTAAATTTAGGAACCTCTGAAATACTTTTTAATATTAAATTTTATCAAAGCCATAACTAGAAATAGATTTTTATGAAATTTTTTTTTCTCTATTTTCTATCAACGCGAACCAGTTCAACGAAATTTTATTTTTTATCGTATTAAAAATTTAGGATAAAAATGCGTGCGAAACTATATGATATGAAACCATATGCACCCAAAATTTGCCTTTCACATAATTTTTAATATAATTTAAGGGACAATTTAAGTAAAAATTAGTTTTTCTGAATTTTTTTTTTCATTTATATTACAATATGGTTTAGCAAATTTCCTTCCGGCGAAACACAATAAACATTTAATATGTATTTCATTTATTTTTATACGACCATTGACATTACTTCAAATACAATTAAACATAAAACCACATAATCGTTCACATATAATTGAGTCGTCAAGTTAAAAAAAAAAAGAAGAAAATACGAAAGAAACAAATTGAAACATGTGGCATAGATAATTAAAATAAACATATATTTTCTATACATATACAGTACTATCGTACTTGGTTAGTAAACATTTTATGTATGAGTTAAATCGTAAGTATAAATTTGTACTGAATGCAAATACGTAAATAAATAAGTAAAACAAATTGTTTACCTTATTTAGTTAATTTTCTAGTACTATTAATAATAATAAATAATAAATATAGTAAGTATGCAATGCAGTAATTGGCTTTCAATTGGCTTAAGGCAATTAATATTGATAAAAATAAAAGAAAAAAAAATTACTTATGATCATCATACATAAATTAATTTATTAACAATAAATTCTATAAATGTGACAAATGTTTGTTATTCAATTTGAAATAAATTATTTTAAGTGAAACTTAACGAGTAGGTAAGTAAAGCATTTCAAATTGACTTTATTAAACTAATGTTTCAAGTTAATTTGGAATGTGGATATCTGTTGCTGATGTAGAATATGCGGGTTGTCGCTATACACTATTAGATGCGTAATCAGCACTTTCATGGGTGGTATTTTAACAAATAATTTCAATCTATTAACAGAGATTGAAATAATTGAAAACAAATACAAAACAAAATGCTTGAAGATAGAGATATTTATTCGATTAACTCGAAATTGTTCTTTCTTTTTTTTTTTTT
>JAABKK020009294.1:11123-23852 GCA_011634745.2 Catotricha subobsoleta
AACAAATTGCACAGCAAAGGTTTGTATATTATTATTCTAGTTTTACACTTATACATAATTGTTACCTAACTGAATATTAAAATATAATGCATAAGATTAAAAAAGAAAAAACTTTCCAGTTATCAATTTCTTCTAAAGTCTATATATTCTTAAAATAATTTTCCATTTACAAATTCGTTTAACTGGAATGTAAAAGATGTTTGTATATTGCGTCGTCTATTACATTTAGATACATAGAATTTATTTTAAAGAAGGAAAATTTTGGAGTAACATAAAAAAAAAATCATCATTCACTTACCTTTTGGTTGATTTATTCTTAGTTTCGTTTCTGCCATTGTAATCTATAACGATAGAAACATAAAATATAGTTAAAAATGGACAGGATTAAACATGTTAAGAGTTTTTGCTTTTCTTCTTCTTTTTTTTTTTTTAATAACTCCCTGTTTGGAATTTTTTTTTATAATGTGATAATAATACAAACATTCACTTATGAAATCTGGTAAACAATTGTTTGAAAAACTATAAAATTTATTGTTCAACAGATTGATTGTTGAAGTATGAAAGGTACTTCTAGGGATTTAAAAAAGTAAATAATTTACGATTCTACATTATAAAATTGCGTGCAATTCGAAGTTAGTAGAAAAAAAAAAACAATAATCTTTATAACTAAAAAAAAAAGGGGAAAACCTGATCAAACATATAAACTAAACATAACTTGTTTGATCTGGTTGGCATTCTTATAGAAAAGAAGAAAAAAAATTACATAAAATTACAATTACAATTTAAAATATAAATGACTAATAAATATTTTCAGGTTCAATTCCAAAGACAAAACATCATTAACATATTTTAACAAGCGACACTTTATACACAATTCATTATATATTCGCAATTTACTAGACGGGACGCATCAAAATTGATAAAAACTTGTTTCTATAGCTATGTAAGTACATATTGGTATGTCATTAATAAAATTGCCAGTTCAAGTACCTACGAGCTACGACCAATATAGACAGAGTGCGTTGCTGATTGAAAAATTAATTAGTTTTCTAGAAAAATATGAAATTATTAGCGATGCGTTATTATTACAGACTATATTTCTATAATTTTGAGTCAAATGGAAAGTTGGTTATCGTTAAATTATACCATAAAATGAATGCTCTAAAGTGTAATGCAATTTTTTTTTTTTTTTTTTATTATAAAAGTGAAATCAGATATTTCGTTCCTTGTTCCACAAATATAAGTAAGTATAGGCGGTTTAGAATTTTCAAGCCATAGAAATTCTTTGAAATATTTGCTTATGTGTTGCTACAAAAATGGATATGGCTGCGGTTATCTACCAAAATTAGTTTCAAATATTTTATTATAAAACTGATCCATTTTGTGTGTATGGTTGTGTTTTTTTTGTTTTTTTCATTATTATGATAATAATTTAATAAGTAGGTTGAATCGAAAATTTTATTAATACTATTAATTCAATATATTCTATAACTTCTATAATCATTTACAAGTCATTGCCTTCTTCAAACAGTACCATATTATTTAGACTAGGGTTCGACAGTAAAATTCACAAAAAAATAAATAATAATTGAATGCTTTTTTTTTTCATTTTTTTCTGTCTATAGTGATAAGAATGTCTTTCGATTGTACATTTAAAATCTTCTACTTTTACTTATGAGAGTTAAATAATAAATTTGAAAAAAAAAAACTAATTATGAGATTTGAGATAAAAGAAACTCATAAAAAGTTATTTAATTGCTGATTAATAAATGTAGAAATAAATTAATAGCCATTAAAAAAAAAAAGTTTTTTTTGTTTTATTTTAAATTGTGAGCGGTTAAAAATAATTGATGAAAAAAAAAATATTTAAGTCAATTGTACACAAATAGAATTGTAATAAGTAGGTATTTAAAATAACGTCGCGCACGTGCGTTAAGACCATGTTGAGTAAATACATTTTACCACATTGGCATTTTTTTCTTGTGTGCTTGACAGTGAACCGTTTTACTACAAATTTACAAATCATTCGTGTGTTTCAAAATTATAAAAAAAAATTAAGAAAATTTCAGCGAAAACGACATAATTGATAAAACATTGAAAATGATATCAATCACATTTTTGAGACATAAATCGTGAACGTAATTCCGTTGTAGTCGCGATATAGCGAACCTTATCAAAAAAAAAAAAATAATAATAATTAATTACACTTATAAATTAGAAAAAAAAAATGTGAAATGAATTATGCGGAAAACCAACCTGATAAAATAATACACTTCAAGAAATAATTTATTTATTTTTGTTATCTATTTTCACTATTTTAATTGCCTGGTGTATGTACGCAAGTAGAGACACGTAATGCTTTTTTATCTATGGTCCGACCAAGAAATTTAAAGTTTAAAAAATTTATTATCGAATTTCTCTCTTCAGTATTTCCGTCCGTTAAAACAAAAAAAAAACTCAGTTTAATATTTTAAAATACTTTGATGCATTTATAAAACGTCTCTCTGTATCAATATAAATATATCACATTTTTTTTATTATTGTGTTTAAATCACAGACCCAGTTTTTTTTATTTATATTTTATTGTTTTATTTACTTTAACACAAATATTAAATGAATAAAAGATAGAAAGAAAAGAAAAAATGAATCAAAAATACTTTATTTATTTATATATATTTGCGTAAAATTTAATAATTTGTTCACCGCACTAGTTTTCACTCACAGAAATAATCGAATGCACGTCCGATTTAGTCCTCAGTTAATACACAACTAAATTGAAATATAAACTGAACGACCGTGTAATATATAACTTAACTGCGACTACATATATTATATATTCGCCAACTTATTTTAAAACACTAAATTAAAATATTCGCAATCCGCGAATTGCTTAGCGTTCTTAAGGTTTTATTAAATATATATACTGAATATGTACATAAAAAAATGTAAAAAATATATATATATATATATTCAGTATTAATTTCTTTCTCTGTTTGTCATTAGCTAACGTGCACGTTAGGTTTGTTTTTTTTTTTCTTCTTTTCTTCTGTAAGTAACTATGTATATATCTCGTGTGCACCAGTGGATACAAACTGACAGTCAACAATATAATATTATGAATACCGACCAAACTGACGAACTGAATGGCAGTAGAATAATGTTTATTGTACAATGTCTCGTGTGGGATTATATCGAGAATATATCAATGTATTTGCCTATTTACATTATTCTGTATATATATAAATATATATATATATATGCTGAGGATGATATTCATCGTATCGTACGTATATGAATGTTTAACGTTCGTTGTTATGCATATAAATATATATATTCGATATAAATTCAAATACTAAGCATATTATCAACCTTTTGCTATTTACATTTTTTAAATAAAATTTAATTTTATGTTTTTTTTTTGTTTCTATGCAGCGCATGCATACAAATTCTTGCTATATACATTTTTGTTTTAGCTTCGTTCATTTAAGATTCTGGCTCGGGCTCTAACGATAAAGTTATACTTAGATTTGATTGATATTAAATCATTATAACTTGGAAAAAAAAATTGTTTGACTCTTCTGGTAAAAGCAGATGTTAATAGATTTATGTTAATATGTGATGGTACCCGGTGTATTTGTATTCCACATTTCGGGGGTAAGTCAAATTTTATTTCCTAAGACTATATTTTGATTAAATATTGTCAAGGGTTATTTTATTTACCTTTCCACTTCCCTTTAATAATCCGAAAATGTGCTATTTGTTGCCAATGCGTATTTAATCATGAAAATAAGTTTATTAGCTTATAAAAAAACAATATATATATATAAATTTTCATGTCGATACATTTATTATAGCCCACCCATAGCCTTTCCATCCACACAATAAATTGGATAATTTGCGAATTTATACATATTATGGTTAACACACTCTTGTGTGGTCAGTTTATATTACATTTTTCTACATTACATGTAAATAATGAAACTAATCTAAAAATAACAATAAAAGCGCCACGCAACTAGTTATTTTGTACAATAAAGAAACAAAAAAAAAATAAATGCTTTGCCACTTTACTTGCATACAGTCAATTTAAAATACGTACAACGTTTTTCACACATATTTAATTCATGTATCTGTATTTTATTTTTTATAATTGTATTAAATTTTATTATTGGCAGAGCCAAGCCTCTAAAATACGTCATTCTTTGTTATTTTCATTTTGAATTTTATAAAAGTAGGTATGGTATATAGAGGAATATCTATAAATGAATATGAATGAATAATTTATTACAAAATATATATTTTGTGCTATCTATTGAACTGCTAGTTGCATGTTTCAAATCCATATACATTGCTTATGTACATATACCTATCTATAGATTTGGGCAAAATATTTTATTCTTAATTCTGTTGATAATTCTTAATATAATATTTTTCTGGTTATTTATTGCTAAAAAAAAAAATTAAAAAAAAAAAATCATGTGAGGTAAAATATAATCACAATCGCAATAGATAATGCTTTTAAATGGATGTTTTTGCGATTATATAACTTAACCTGATAAAAAAAAAATGATGACCTAACTGATCTTACTTACTTTTACTTTACTTTATGATCTTCAATATTCCAAATATAGTTGAAACCAATTGAGATCAAATAGCGAAAGCACCGCAAATGTTAGTAATTTATTAAAATACAAGTTTAATGTGGAAAAAAAAATGAAGATCATTCCTAGTGAAGAACAGAAAATTGTATAAAGTACACGAGCTGGGATTACATTATGTAGAAAATGATTAAATTACAAACAGTTTTCATAATGCCATTTATTGGTTGGAAAAATTTATTTGTTTAAATTAAATTTAGATAAAAAAAAAAAAATGCCAATTTCCATAAAAATTCACGTAAAAACGAAATTTGCTTACATCGTGCAATGCCATTAGTCCATGACTTGATGTATCTCTGTAACAGAATTTTCGAAACTCTTTAATTAATTACGACAAAAAGTTAATAGAGAGATAAATCACAAGTTATCTTATTGTTTCTAAGCAAAAATATATTTTATTTTGAATGTACGAGAGTACAATTTTTAAATATAATAAAAAAATGTTCCATATATAATATTTAAATCTACCAAATAAGGTAATTTAAACAAAAATTATTAAATGGAAAATGTACATGTTTTATTAAAAATTTACTCTAACCTCGACACTAACAATGTGAGAAAAAAAAAAAAAAATTCTAATTGAACAAAAAAAAAATAACTTAAAATACGTAATATAAGTAAAACTGTGAGATGCAAATTATGATATGCTTCATATTTAATTTATGGTTCGCAATATATTTATTCATAAATTAACAAAACAGTTGATCCACTAAAATAATATTAATTTAAGTTCATTAATATAAATGCTTGTTGTTGTCTTGTTTATTTAACATTTAATTTAAATGAGAAATAATTTAAATAAATAAATATTTTTTTTTGTGTAATTGAAATTTAGATTTATATTCTTGAGATAATAAATTGAAAAAAAAACAAAAAAAAAAAACAAAAAATTAAATTATTGAAAAACAAAGCAACAAAATTTATTTTTGCCTGCATAATATTATTAAAAATATTGTTAAACGATAATATAACGTATCAGCGTTTCTTTCTTTTTCATTTTAAATTATAATTTTGTTTTTTTTTTTTTTTTTTGTTAACATGCGCATAAAATAAATTAATATATTGAAAACATTACATTATTGTTATTTGTGAAAAACGAAATGTATATCATCATTAGCAGAGACGTGCTTATCATATACGTTAATTTTCATTCCTTTTCTGTTCACCTAGATTTTCTACGCATCACAATTTCTTGTTTCTTATGTACAGAAAATATATATACTTACATTATATATACATATATCTAATATTAGGGTTGATTTTATCCACAGTTTCTCTTTCTACAATACAATGTTTCAATATAACAGAAAAGTGGATGAAGTGCGTAAAGTACTAAAGTATATGTTTTTCGATATGGATTTTTTATTTTTTGTGCATACACTTAGTGGTGAGTAAATGAATAAAAGTAAACTATAATGATTGTTAAATGAACTTACTTACATCTTAGTGTTATTTTAGCCACTAGTTTTTACATAAAACTAAATAGCACTTGGAATTATAAACATTTATTTAGCAGATGAACTCACTATATTCTGTTTACAATGAGAATGTAACAAAATAGATTTTTATTATTTAAAAGATTATGATGACGATGATAATGATAATGATTAGTTAATTCTGAAAAATAGGAAAATTTATTAAATTCGTTAAATTTGTTAAATTTAACGAGGTTTTTGAACTTATTTTAACTATTTTAACAGATGTCTCAATGTAATGAAGGTTTTTCTTTTCTTTTATGACTAAATTTCATTATCACTGATAAGAAACATTATTTCATAATAATTATATGTTCTTCATATCAATTTATATTGTATATGTGTTGCTGTTTATAATATATACAATATACATATTATTATTATCTAAATACCCATATATTTTATTCACGTTATTTAGAGAACGACAAACAATCACAAGACAAACCAAAAATAGATAACTTCATTTTTTTCATTTTTGTGTGCGCAACCTTCATTATAAATCATTTAATTATTTTTTAATAGTTAACAACGTAAACACTTTATTATTATTTTTTGCGATACGAATAATTTCAGAAGTCTGATGTTGACGTACGATCGAGCCTCTTTTTTAAACGGAACAAAGTACGGCTTATATGCGTGATGAAAAAAAAATGCTATAGAAACGCAGAAAGAAAAAAACATACGATTCAAAATAAATATTGAATGTACGAAATTATATAGATGTAAGTATATAATTTACATGCCACAGAGTGCTATTAAATGATTGCTAACGGCTACATCATATGCTAATAACTTTTAATATTCCAATTATATCTAGGTATAGTGAACATTTTATAGTTTTTTTTTTTTTTATACTTATATGTACGTATTCATGTATAAATTCTAACTTAAAAGTTCAATAATTATAAAACATATAACCTGACGAGCCTCCAAATTTTAATTCATATCATGTGGTACAAATGTACAATTACCCAGAGTATATCTAAATGTGTATTGTGTATAAGTGTACAATGTAAATGTATATTCTCTGCGATTACATTCAAGTTCAAGTTATATTTTTTTCCTTCTTAATTTTATGTTGTGTAAAAATTTTAGAAAATATTGGTACAGTTACACCATTTCAGAAAATCATTAATTTCTACATTTCTACGTAATTAGAAAAATGATTTCTGACTAATATATATCATTTCCTGAAATAGTATAAGTAACTACTTACTTATACAGAGATTAATTCATAAAATATTCGGCAATACTATTAATTTAATATTTCAAGTACTTAATTGTAATTTCTATAATGTATATAAGAGCATGTACAAACTACAAATATCAAACGTATATTTCAAAATGGGATGTCTGATAAGTGTTATAATGATTACAGCAAGTTATAATTCTAAATATATGCAATAGTTATAATAACAGGATCTTAAAAAAATATGACGAGCGAGCTAAATAAATCCATTTCACAAATTAATATCTAATTGAATTTAGTTCTTGTAAAATTAGTTTTCTAATATTTTAGCAAGACGAGCGGTTTTGTTAAGAATCATGTTACTAAAAAAATATAGATAAATAAAAAAATAATTATAATAATTTCGTTTTTCCTGAAAACTATATGTTGATCATGGAGCATAGCATACGGTAGAAAATTCGGAATGAACAATATATATATATACATATTACATTACATATATATATATATTCCTTGACCTTCCACCACAGACTTGGATCTCACGATTCAAAAACGAAATAGTACAAAACCATATAAACATGTAACATGTACTTAGTTATACATAGTTACAACATTTTCACGATAAAAATGTTCTGTGTACAAAATAAAAAAAAAAAAAAAAAAAAATTTACGAAACCAACACTTTATTTTTTTTTTTAAATTTCTTAAAAATGAAGTTAAATCTAAATGTTAACTTTTGCTCGTATAACAATTATTGTGTGCTTAAAATTATAAGAAAAAAACCAATAGATGTAGAATTACATCATTTTGCTTTTACGAGTATTGTTTCTTACTTAAATTTATAAAAAGGTTGGCCGTGCACTATAGATATTAGTGCTTTGCAATTTTATTGGCTAATAGACCGCATTGGATACATTAAAATATAATACTTCTACAATATATTAATGTTTCTAGCACGCTGATTTATTATATTAAAATTGGCATCGGTTGTTAATTTAATTAGTGGTATTTAAAAAAACAAAAAATCCTCGTTAAATGTATTTTTACAAAGTCTATCATTTCAGTAATCAATATAGCGATGGAAAAACTAGTATGTTTAGAGTGACCTGTTGAACGTTAGAAAGATCACGCTTCCGTTTTACAAATGAAAATCTTTAAGCAAATAAAATTCATATCAGCTAATATGTATGTAATATGTAATATTTTGGCGCGAAATTAATTTATATAATAAAATATTGAGGTATTTTCTATGACTAATTTAAATAACGATAAAACAATTGGAAAGTAACATCGCACAAAAATACTAAACTATATAAATAGATGGCTCTGCAACACAAATATTTCCTTTTTTAAGTTGACAGACATTTTTTCTTTAATCGCACTGGCTATCTTCGTCTCCCTCGTCGCCTGCCGGTGTGTTTTTGTGTCAAATAAAAACTAAGATATAAAATTAATTTAGTAGTCTTTTTTTATAATATTGAACAGCATTCAGCCTGTTTTAATTTATCATTATCGATATCGCGAAGGTAATGTATTTGTATTAATATCTATCATCGTTTTTTAGTTTGTAGTTTTGGTTAAACATGAAAAATGTTTCTATAAAATCCATATTGCGCGATACTATTCTTATCTTATTAGAATTTTAATACATTAAATCCTAGCGCGTATGTGTAACAGTAAATCCATCAAGCATTAAGATATATGATTTTATTTGCATTCATAAATTTATATAATTATATTTTATGTAGATCGTCAATGATGACTAGCGGCAGTACGGGATCCCTTTTTCCAAAATGGCAATTGGCTGTTTTAATAGGAGCACCAATAGCACTTGGTTTAGGCTATTTGTACTACAGAAATCAGTCAACACAATTAGAAGATGACAGCGATTCGACAAATACAAAAAAGAAGTTAGCCAATATTAAAGATAAAACTATATCTTTGGACGGTGATGACAAACTATTAACAGAAAAAACCATTCCAAAAGAAGAAAAGGTGGTTAAGAAAAAGCAGTCAGCGCTTGAACAAGCCGTAGATTACAAGAATGAAGGAAATGTTTCTTTCAAAAAGGGTAAATTTAATGAGGCGATAGAGTATTACGACAAGGCTATAGAAACTTGTCCAAAATCAAATCCGACGGACTTATCAACATTTTATCAGAATCGTGCTGCTGCTTATGAACAATTAAAAAAATGGTTATTAGATTAAATGTAATTTTAAAATGCATATAACTCTAGTAATATTAATTATAGGTCTGCGGTAAAGAACGATTGCACGAGCGCACTTGAATTGAATCCACGTTACATCAAAGCATTGCATCGGCGAGCTAGAGCCAGCGAAAGCACAAATGATTTACCATCCAGTTTGGAAGATATAACGGCCACATGTATACTGGAGGGATTCCAAAATAATGGTACACTTGTGTTTGCCGATCGTGTTCTTAAGGAGCTGGGTAAATTAAATTCGGTCACAATAAAAAAGTTTCTTTTAAAACATAAAATTTTAAATTTAATATTTAGGTCGTCGGGATGCGAAAGAAGCCTTTAAAAATCGCAAGACTGTGTATCCATCTCAAAATTTCATCAAAACGTACTTTGGATCGTATACAAATGATCCAATCACAAATTGTACAATTGAGAATAGCTCCGATCCATTAAAAGGTTTTGTTCGTGCCAAACACGCTCTAGATAATTCAAAATTCGAAGACGTTATTGGGGCCTGCACAGAAGAAATTGAATCAAGTGAATCCGAAGCTACATATAAATTAGAGGCCACATTATTACGTGGAACATTCTATCTATTAACTGGATCACCGACTGATGCTTTAAACGATTTTGACAATATTATTAATAACGCCGATGCCCCAATATCGTTTAGATCAAATGCTTTGATCAAAAGAGCTTCATTAAATGTACAAACTGAAGAACATCAAAAAGGATTCGAAGATTTTGAAGCGGCTGTAAAATTAGATCCGAATAATGCAGATGTTTATCATCAACGTGGACAAGTCTACACATTATTAGAAAAATTAGAAGAAGCCATGGGTGATTTTAATCGAACTGTAAAATTAGCGCCTCAACTTTGTTCCGCATATGTACAAAAATGCTATGCTGAATATCGTCATGCATGCGTAACACAAAATCAAGTGCAACTCTACAATGCAATGACTGCAAGTCAAAAAGCCATTGAGAAATTTCCAAACAATATCGAAAGCTATAACGTATTAGCGCAAATATTAACCGAACAACAACAATTCGATAAAGCTGATGATTTATTTGAGACCGCAATTCGTATTGCACCAACACAGGCATCGTTATATGTTCATCGGGGCTTATTATATTTGCAATGGAATGGTGATATGAACAAAGCACTGGAATATTTAAATAAGGCAATTGAAGTTGATGCTAAATGTGAATTGGCATATGAAACATTAGGAACAATTCAAGTTCAGCGTGGACTTTTAGAAAATGCCATTGAAATGTTTGAAAAGGCACTTTTACTAACCCGATCAGAATTAGAAATGGTGCATTTATATTCACTGCGTAATGCAGCTATTGCACAATTAAATGTAGCCAAAAAATTAGGCCTCGACTTATCAAGCTTGTCAGCCTTAGCACCCAATGAATTTGCCTAAGAGGAGATACACTGCATAATTTAATTAATGCAATGATTATTTTTTTGTGAAATTTTTTTTTAGTCGTTTAAGTTTGACTCATCACATTTTCATTTTGCTTAAGCGCAGTCAACTTAAAATATTAATTAAATGTATTCCAATATCCAATATTTCATAGTTTAAAAAAACATTTTTTTTTTCTTTCGCCTGTTGTATAGAGTAAGTGTTATGAAACGATTTAATATTTAAATGAAATAAGTTAAAAATTGCAAATATGTTACCAACAATTCGAAAAATTTTAAGATTTTTTTTATTTTGCAATAAAGTTCATTTTTAAATCAATCATATTTATTTTATTCCTCCATATATGAGAGGGGGGGGGGAGGGGCTCAGAAACAGAAATATGTAAAGCCACAAAATATTTATTATATTATATTAATCATTTACTTGAGAATGCAAACAATAGTTGGTTTAATTTTTAATTTTAATTACTTTTATTGATTTTCTGTAAGAGAAGACCTTGAATTTAACAATGATATCATTTACACATCATCCTTGTTATAAATTCTGTTTAGATGGCGAATCAATTCTAATTTATAATTAATGAAACATTCAATTTAAACATCATAGCCAACAAAATGACGTTTTCCAATACATTCACCAATGTAGAACCAGCACAATACTTCAACGGCAATTAAGGAATTCAAACAACCTTCTCTAACGGATGTATTTTTCCATGCACCTGTACGAGCTCCACGAATCAGGTTACCAATTCCTGCATAAATTCAATTATTAGGTTTTCATAACTTATTTTCTTTCTTTTTTTAAATTTTTGGAACTCATATTAGATTATCAAGATAATATTTACCGGCACGAATGGCAGGAATATCGCTGAGCTTTGGTGGTGTTAATTCAACTAAAGCATATTTTGCAACTACTTGAAGTTTTGGGCGAGCTTGTACAGCTAAACCTGAAATTCGTTAATGAAAATTATGTACAGAACGTGTCGTCTGATAATATTTTAAATCTTATGTAACACAATCCTCAGTAAGGTTAAATATATAACTTTTTTTTGACATACGTTTAGAAGCAAACATATGAATGATATAAATAAATAATACTTACTGTTAACTAATGCTGATACTTTTCCTACGAGTGCCATTTTCCGTTCTTTGCGATGACAAAATTAAATAATTAGAAAATGTTCTTTTTTTTTTCTTCTAATATTTTAAGACGAAAAATGACAGAATTTGTTACCACAATTGTGAAGATAGGTGCAATTTTGTGACATGTTTGAAATGAATATTATCATTTTGAGATAACCACCATCTGGCGGAAAAACAAGAAATTCTGTTAACAAAAATGTAAAAAGATGAGAAATAATAATAATATGTATAATTTAAAACATCGATGAAGCTTAAATTCAATATTTTTTTCAAAATATATACTGCTATGCTACATATACGACGTCACAATTTATGGTATTGCTCTCACTAGCAACCTTATCAACCATACCATGAAAACCATACATATTAAAAAACAAAATTATGAGCGAAATGTCCAATGTTTGTAATTTGAAATGGCGTGCAACAAGAAAATAAAATTGGTTATGTTTTAGCTTATATTCTTTTAAACTATATAGTGCACAGATGATTTTCGAGTAACTAAGTTATGCTTATGCATACCAGGGGATAAAATAAGCAAAAAATCTGAGTGCAGAGCTAAAAAAAAAAAGGTCTTCCGATCTTCAAATACCGCAGAAAAAACCGCGCTGTATGCAAATCGTATTTTAGA
>JAABKK020009305.1:0-12575 GCA_011634745.2 Catotricha subobsoleta
TAAGAGCTACAATCTGTTCAACTCGGCTCAACCTCTAATACTCTTATTATAGATAACGAATGTAGTGATATATATATATAGTGATTTGTTTTAAAAATGTAATGATTTATAACTTTTTTTTTTTTACCTTTTTCTTGCCGTTATCATAATTTATGACTAAATATGATTAATTTTTTATTTGAATAAATTCATATTATTATGTACTTAGTCTTTTTTTGCTTCATATATCATGGATAATAAAAAAAAGATTTAAAATATTTCAAAAAAAAAAAAACTTTTTTATATTATTTATAAATTAAATATTCAAATAAGCACACATAGTTCCAGCAATGATTATCAACGGTAACCATACTTTGTTTAAATAACCACTGTTGCATCCATCAGATTCGCAAATTACGCAAGATTCAAATTTGATGGTTCCTTCATGTGATTTCAACGCAGTTTTAGCAGATTCACATGGATCCGTTGAACTTATTTTCACCTGACATTTTCGCACAACCGATTGTGGTTTTTTACCAATACCTAAAGAAGTAAAAGTATTTATATTTCAAAATTAAATATATTTATTTCTCTCTATGATTGCCAAAATTAGGTAACCAATTTTAATAGTAAATAGAAAATGTTAACATAAAATGTATTGTTCACTTACGATAACTGCTAATAAGTTTTTGACAGGACATGCCTACCTCAACTCCATCTCGTTTAATATAATTAATATTCCCTGCTTCCGCTAAGATACCTCCTGTGACATTTAAATTGTCAACTGTACAAAGCTGAAAGCACAAATATTCAAATATTATGTGCGAACAAAATACAATAAAAATAATATTTGAATCATATGAAAATTACTTGAGGTTTCAGAGCGCTATCTGATAGATCCAGGCATGCTGGATTCGTTGTTGAATCACAAATAAAACATTTTACAGCAAGACCTTTCAAAATTACGATATAATAATATTATATTTCTTTTTTTTCACAATTTTTTTTTTACCACTAGTGATGCCGAGAATCTTTTGCAAGATCTAGTATTAATTCGTCTACTGTTTGAGAATGGTTACAAATAATTAAAATTGGACTTGACAGAAAAAAATTATGACAAAATTTCGAACAAAAGTAGGCTTTAACATTTGTTTTTTTAATTTTTACTTTACTTATATTTTGTCTGGTTTGGAAATAAATAGCTATAGTTTTGGAATATTATATTGAGAACAATTTTTCATCATTCTTTAATAGCGAATCTCCGAAACTGTCTATTTATTTTCAAAGAAAAAATATAAGAAAATTGAAAGTCCGCTCGCGAGACATAGTAATGCTGATAATAGCCAAGAATATTAATTTTTGTAGAAATACGAGGCCTGATTCGGTTAAAATTGAATTTTTGGCTTAGAACGCTGAGAGCAAGAGTAGATAAATCAAATGTTTTTCCAACAAGTCCAATTTTAATTATTTGTAATCATTCTCAATCAGTAGATGAATTAATTATACTAAATCTTGCAAAAGATTCGCGGTATCACTATTTACTTATTTTACTATTCACTTACTTGATTGAATGAGAAATGTAAATACAATCACATTTATTAGTATTAAAAACATCTTAGATGTCATTTTATTGTTTATTGGAAAATCTATAAAAAAAATAAATAAAAAAATATTTAATAAAAGTGCTCTAAAGCAACACAAAAATGAGAAACAAATTAAGTGAAAAAAAAATATTTTACTCATAAACGAAGCTAAATGAAAGAACATTTCTACATATTAATGTTTAATACCAAATCAACAAGCATAATCTGCAGAAATATCACATGAAAGTTTGAAAAATTATTTATTGAATATATTACTAGTTGAGTTGATAATAAATGGAAATCGGAAATTTAAAATTAATCATATTATCTGTCTAACAAAAAGAAAAATGGTTTCTATTGAAAATCTCCACGGATCAGTAGTAAAAAGGATATCTTTTTTTTTTTGGTGGGTTAGATCTTTCTGGTATTAATTATTATTGACACGATCTAAAATCAGATAATGATCTTTGAATGAGCTAGATCATTTTGAAAATGCGACCCTTTTCTCGAAAAAAATATCAATTTTAGATCATTTTTTCTTTTATTTAATTAATATTAATATCTTTAATTACATTGGTATATCCTGAATATCATTACAATCAGGTCCAAATAATATACGTATTTTATTTCTGAAAATTCGCATACATGTGAATTACAACTATGCAATTTAATATACATATCTTGTAAACTATTATTAAAATATTTAAATAAATTCTCCCAAAATATGACAAAGTTGTTCGATCCAAGCGAACTTAAATGATCCAAAATACGTAATTAAGCTTTTTTTTTGTATATACACTGTGCCGACGTTTTGGATCATTTAGATACACTAGGATCACAGCTCGAACACGCATATTATAATCATTTTTGTTAATTTATATTATAAATTATGTATTAAGAATTTAATAATTGCTTTCATAATATCTTACTTTAATAACGTAAAATAAAGAGATAATTTTAAATAACCAACGTTCTCATAATATTTTATAAGAAATGTTAGAAATGAGGAAAAAATAGAGCAAAATATGTACCTAATCAAAATTATTAAAATGCGAAAAAATGCAGTAAGTCTTTAACAATGAATCCAAATGCGATAAATGTTTTAATAAAAAAAATTGATAATTTAGGTGATTAAATTTATGAAAATGGCTTAAAAATATCTAAAAATGATCATTTGTTTTGCTTATCATAATCTAGATCTTTAATTTGTAACTCTATCTGAGTAAATAATCTAGATTTATTTTTCAAAAATCTAACTGTTAATATTATTGTAAAGCTTTTATATTATTTTATCATTTTGTTTTAAGGTCGTTCATTTCTGTTGCCTTCATCAATTACTATAACTGGATTAATATCCACTAATTTGCTGTGTTTTAACGTTAATTGCTAACGATGGATGTGTTCTTTTGCTTCCGGGATGATTCGGATTAATTGGAATTGATTTTTGTTGATTATTTCGTATAATTTTATATATAATGTATGTATGTTGCAGTTGGAATTGCAACCCGTTGATGAGGAAATAAACAAATAAGTTTCATACAGATAATTCGACTATTATGATCGTAATCTAAAACTGGGTATTTCACAATAGAACCATTTATGTGTATCAATTGTCATTAATAGCAATAAATAATAAATATCAATAAAAACAAATTTTATTAGAAAATCAAATCTACTAGCATTTGCGGAAGTTGTAAAATTATTAACTGAAGAGTTTTGCTTTCAACTATCAAATATACATTTCATCTATTTTCTCGACCGTAACAAAACATTTAAATAAAAAATAAAAAAAAATAATAAAACTATTCATTTGTAATAAAAATGTACAGAACATTTATTTATAATATTGACAAGATGATTTTTGATGTGGATTGAATTTGGTTTAGTTGAATAATTGAACAGTTGGTTTTGTGTGATTTTTGAAACAGCAACGAAAATCAGATCTAAAATTACTGCAAATATACGTCAAGTAAATAGCTATATAATTTATTGAATTCACAATTGTCAATTAGTTAATTTTTGTGTGTAAAAAAAGTTTTTTTTCCTCAAAAATATGGCTAAACTCCAAAACACTAAATATATTTCAATTTGTCTTTTTCATTTATTTGACCATGAAACAATTGCACCTCGAAATCAAGCAGAATATATTTTCAAGGAATGTCTATTAAAAACGGTATTACTTAATATTTAAAAGTAAAATTGGAAATGATCGTTCAAGGACATTTATTTCTATATCCGTTTCATTGGTTTGAAGCAGACTCACAGCATTTTAATCAAAAGATCATCGAAAAAATTAAAATTTATTTTCTAAATTTTCTTAAATGTTATATTGCGTGCTTTATAATAGTGAAATATAAATTAAAATACAGCTTTTAATTAAATCTTAAAGTTTCTCGAATAAAAAGTGGGTAATTTTATTTATTGAATATTGGACTAAAATAAAAAAAAAAATAAAAAAATAAAAAATACTGAAATACTTTTGAAGGCTAATTTTATAACTGGAGCAAATTCACACAAATAAAAAATTAATTTACTTCAATGTCACTATTTAAACACTACCGATTATTTTCATCACACGAAGACTACTGCGAGAAAATGAAAATTATTTTTTTTATTCTCGCAGATTTTGAAAGACATAAATTAATAAATACAATTGTATATAGGAATAGGTGGTATACGATTATTGTAAATTACTTCTTTTTCATAGTTCATTGAAGTATTGTGATCAATTTAATATTTTAGAAATAAAATATTGTGAAATACTTATGAAAAATTCTCTAAAAAAAAAAAAAACGAAAATTCAATAATCATTTAAATCACATTTGAAATTTCAGTTGGCCACAAATCGGTATAGTGACGAAGGTCAAATTATTTTCCATTTAAATCAATATAACGTTTTAAGATTTATTTTAGTGTTCGCTAAAAATAACTGTTCTAAATTTTCCATTGAAAATTGCAAATTGATTCAAATTTTCTAAAAAATTTCAAAATGAATTTCCATCACTCTGCTCCCAAATCAGCTATTTTAACTTCTTTCGCCAAAAGAAATTGAAAAAAATATTTTTAAAAAAGAACTTATTATTGAATATAAAGTTTCTGTAATTAATTTTATGGCCTACATTTAAATATCACATGCAAACAACAGCAAATATATAACAGACATATTTTTTTAAATGATAAAGATAAATACAAATGGACATTTAGCGAAACATAAACAGCATGGATTATTTATTATATAGAATCGTAATTATGCATGTTATTTATAAATTTAAATGCTAATAATATATTTGTGATATAGAAACTTTTCTTTGGTTCTTATAATATCGTTAGAAGCCAAAATTGACAAGGTGGATTTGTTCATAATCTATTTTTATAATAGAAAAACATTTATAAACAAAATAAAAGTGAGCATAATGTGAGACAGGAAATATTTACATACCTATTTATGACGTCATTTTTTTAAAAAAAATGTTTTGGCTTTCTATTACTAATAAATTAAGGCTGCTATTTAACGTTCAGTAAAAAAAATCATTTTGTTCATTAAAAACGTTCAATGATTGGTAACAGAAAAAACACATTAAAAACCACAATTATTTACAAACGGGCGGTGAACATCTATCATAATAAAAGCCTATAGATTATAGAAGCCTTCTGAAAACTTTGACTAAGACAAAATTTAATTTGAATCGGTTTTTACTTTTAACCTAATTTTTTCTGAACAAAATGATTTGATTTACTGAATATTTAACATTTTTACGGAAGAAAATAATTTGATTTACTGATCAAATTATTTGTTGTGATACATTAATATTAAATAATTATTTACGATTTACTTAAATAGAACTTGTTTTCTTTTTATGAACGAATTAAATCGATAGTAACAAAAAGTTAATAAATTCATGAAATTTGAAATAGTTATACATATTTTTACCATATTTATTTTGATTTCATTTTCTTTACTATAAAAGACAGTTATAATTATTTTTACTATAAAGAATTCTTTAACATTGAAGTAGTGCGATGGTTAATTCATCCTTTATATTGTTAATAAGCGTAATTGTGGCAATTTTTGAATAAAAAAAGGTATATTTATATATAGCGCCAACAGCACTGAATACAAATTTGACATTTTGGCGAAATGGTCAATTTACAAGAGGCAGTTTTGGGTACAGATCGCGATCATCATTTTGATAATAATTGGTCTGATATATTTTGTGCAGATCGTATTTTCTCTAAAACAGATCGATTTTCCCATTTTTCAATAATTATTGTTCAATAAAATCAAAAAAAATATATTACTTTAATAAAATAGCAGAGAAAATCAAAGAGTTCACAAAATATTATGTATTCTCATAAATATTTTTTTTTTAATTAATTTAAAATGATTTGCTTTATGATTTGCAGATCATGATCTAAATTAAGTTTTTATAGGTGATCTCATTTACGACAAGATTTTCATTCTTGCTTAATGATCTGAGGAAAATATGCGGAATTTCAAAAAAGTGATCTGTACGTAACACTAACGTAAGGACATATTAAAATCCTTTTTGCAGTAATTTTGCTAAAATTAACATAACGTATTATTTCACTTCTTTTTTTTTTAAGAAACTATAAATTATAATTCAATCAATCAAATGTCTAAAATTTACTTTAAAAAATTATTTATTTCTTCTGAATATTAAGTAAAACCTTAAATATTTAAAAATGTATACACAATTCCAATAATGAATATCAATGGTGACCAAACTTTGCTTATATAAGCATTATTGCATTCATTTGAATCGCAAAGATCGCAAGATTTCAAGATTTGGTCAAGACGATTCAATACACTTTTGGCGTAATCGCATGGATTTTTATTAGCTATTTTCGCTTGACATTTTCGTGTAACCCGCTCTATCTTATTATTATTATCTGAAAATAAAAATAATAATGATATATGAGATTAACAAATATATTTCTTTTTAATAGTTTAATAAATAAAAAAAAAATTACGACTTATATTCTATGTTAAGATCATGATTTATTTTCAAGTGACTTACGAGAAGTGCTAACATACTTCTGACAGACCATTTCTACCTCAGCTCCAACTGGCTTCTCAAAATAAAGATTTCCGGCTTCCGCTAAATGACCCCCTGTAAGATTTAGATTCTGGAGTGTGCAAAGCTGAAAGATGTTTAATGCATTAATTATTATTAATATCAAAGCTTTTTTTCTTTTTTAGAATTATTGAAAATATATGCATAGATCTTGTTGTGCATGTCAATATAATAATTAACTATACAATTTTGTTTCTTTTAATTAAGAAAAAATATTCTTTATTATGATTTTATTTCGTGATGGCGGAGACAATTTCTTTGTGAATCACCAAAAATATGTATTGTTAGTAGGAGAATCTATGCGGCTTAAAACTGCAATATTCATTTATTCTCAATTACTTCATTATGTAAATTAGGTTTTTTTTTTTTCCTTAATTTGCCTGTGTGCTTTATTTTGATAACAAACATATTTTTAATTGAAGAAATTTCGCCTGATATCACCCCAATGAAAATTATAGTGTGTAAACCTTATCTAATTACAATATGACGCCTGATGAAAATATTGCTCGATAAATTTATTTTGTTTCACGAAGCATCGTACGAGTATTTATAGTTCTTAAAATATTGAGTAGAAAATAGAATTTACTTGTGGCTTAATAGCATCGTTAGGTAAATCCGCGCATCCTGGATGAATTGTTGAATCACAAATATAACAATTTATAGCAACACCTTCAAAAAAAGACAAAATATGATTATTATTAGTACAATCGTCCAAATTTTTATTTTCTTTAAAGAATGGGGATAATATTCATTTATTGTTAATAACTTCTATCATCTTTTTCAATTTATCATAGAAAAATAATGAAAGCACAATTTTTACAAATTATGCATAAATAACATACAATCGAACATAAACCGCATACTTACAGGACAAAAACGAAACATAGAAGTACACTAATTAAGAACTAAATAATTAATCAATGCGAATAATTAAATTAATTGAATATTAATGAAATGAAGTCTATTAGCTGTCCTGAAATATTTCGCTTTTGTCGTATCTATCATCTTTCTTACTTACTTGATTCTATCACAAATGCTAAGATAATCACATTTATCAATATTGAACAAATATTTGTAGTCATTTTGAAATTTGAACCTGTGAAAAGAAAAAAAAAACATAAAATAAGTATAAACCAATATGAAAAAAAATTACATTTCAAAACGGAAATTAATTAACATCCGCGCTACTTTTCAAACTGTTTTGTACAACTTTTTATGCACTTATTTATAATGAATTAAAGTAGAGCAATATTTTTTTTTTTAAATTTAATTAAATTAAAAAAAAGCACATTAAATCACCCTTAAAGTCACTTGATTACCGGATCTATGTGTCAGACATTTAAAGTGATTTTTTACATTTAACGATACTTTAAGATCATTTCTCAATTCATAAGTTTTGAGTAAATTCCTTGGTTAAGTGAAGGTTAAATTCAATATATGTCACTTAATAACTTACCTACCTAATCTTCAAATAACAAGTGGTAAATTATTGATTTATTAATATATAATTAGGTCATTAAGCGAGATCTAAAAATAAAAAGTTTTAGTCGCAGCTATATTTGAGGTCAGCTATATATAAATTGAATGCAAATTTAAAACTAATACCGAAAGCTCTAACATGAGAATAAACTCTGAATATTACTGAAAATCACTATTTAGCAATGATTTTGCAAAATTTACAGCGAATGAAAGTGCATTTATATATTTAAATAAAGAAAAGTGAAAATTCTTACTTCTATATGTTATTATAAACACTACCGATTGTTTTCATCACACGAACACTACTGCGAGAAAATCAAATTTATTTTTCATTTTCGATAAGTATTTTTGAAATACACATATAAATTAATACGTAATACGCAATGTCACTAGATATTACATATTATACTTTACTCTCATTTAAGTGTGATCTTTTTTAAAAATAGATCATTACAACAAACAGCATATATTTAAAGAAATAAACACTTTTCTTGATTTATTTGCATTTCATTGGGGGCCTTTTGTACATTATCTTATACAGGCTAAAACTTCTATGGTTAATCGAACATATTTCATAAACTATTGGTTCGATTGTTTTGGTGTACAAAGAATATATGATAATCTTATCGAAACTAAAACATTTTTTCCGAAGAAAGTTCTAATTGATGGTAAAAGGCAATGATTAAAAGGTATTGTTATTGTGGTATTACAGGAGATATTTTGCTGAAATTAAATGCTATGTATCACGAAGTGGATAATAATTCATCGATCACATTATTCAATATTATTGGACTTCTGGCAGCATATTAAGCATATGAAGAAAATTTGTGCCTTCAAATTTAAGTGGGGGTCGGTCATAGATTATTTTTCTGCACGATTCTCCATTTAGAAGTTATTGGTATTAATAACTTCACTGAACTTTACTAATATACAGAACGAAAGCACTTAATATGTATTTATAATTACAGTAATTGCAGTCAGGGATGGTAATTTTCCGGAAACGATAAATTTTGGAAACGTTTCCATTTCCGGAAATTTTACAACTTTTCCAAAAATGTTTTTTTTTTAAACCTTATTAAATATACTATTTAGCAATCATTAACAAAGAATCGTATCGCGTTGTTTGCCTGAGGATGGAGGTGCTCTTCTAATATATACAATAACTACAAAAAAATCTGTTATATTTTAGTTTTAATTCGTGGTGCGCTTCATTTAACAAATTATAAAGTATAGAAATGTATAAAATTTCTTTAGATTTCTATACGTGTAGGATAGGGCCTTAATTGTCAAGGTGATTTCGTTCTTAATCTATTTTTATAATAGAAAAACATTTATAAACAAAATAAAAGCAAACATAATGTGCGATAGTCAATATTTACATTGAAAATTCTTTTTTCCAATTTATATAAATTATATAGGTATATGTTTGGATGTAGATGAAGGTATATGTATGTAGTAATAGTATGTACTTATTTATATATTTTCTAATATATAAATCATAGAATTATATCAATTTAGATAATATACGCATGAATAAATTAATAGAAAAGTATTTTAGTTAAAAGTTTTGTAGTAAAAAATAAATCATAAATGGATATATTTTATTCGTTAAGTATATGTTTTCGCATGTTTAATGTTAACTTCGATGTACGCTTTAATATTAATTTGCTAAGAAATTGGTACAAGGCTTTCAATATTCTTTCGGGAAAAAAAAATACTTTTTTCATAATCTTAAGAAGTTCATAAATTTTATAAGAATGTGATGTTGTATTGCTTGGATTTAATTACCAAAGAAATTTCAATGCTGGTAATGAGAGTATTGTAATTTTTTGTTTGCTTGTTAGGAAACACCCATTTACGATTGTCTTTTGGACATGTGAATTCGCAAACAGTTCCAATTTTCATAATACAAATATCTAAAAGCTTTAAAACAATGCTTCACAAACTGTTTTGTTTTTTTTTTTTTTTACAGATTACATGCTTTTGCAATCCTCAAGTGCAGCTTTGTCGACCACCTGTTTATCCATGATTACGATCATCGCGGAATAATATCGATAAAGTTTTGAGATATTGTGTATTATGAATATGGGAATTGTTCGCGAATTCATATGTCCATAGGACAATCGTAAGCTTTTTTTTTGGTAATTAATTTAAAGCAATACAACATCACAGTCGTATTAAATTTGATGATATTATTAGAAATACGGAACTATTAACAAATCGATAAATTTCATTCGTGTTTAATTAGAAAATAGTTTAAGTCTGAAAACGGCCCAAATTTATTTTTATGCTCTTAAGAGGGTTACTTTTATAAAGAAAAAGAACGAATGAAGCTTTGTACCAATTGTATTAGTAGTTTGCGTATTTTCTTTCGACTACAAAATATTTACATTTACATCTATTCACTTCCATGCATCGCATTGCTGTATACTATCACTATCATCATAGTACAAGTACACTGTGTACACTGTGTACTTGTACTATGCTATCAGTATCAATAACTCTCAAATCACATTATTGTAATTAATTAATTCTTTCTCTCTTGTTGAGCATTTTCAGTTTAATTTGAATGATTAAAAAAACAAATTAAAAACTTACTGTTCTTTGTATTACATCATTTATTAGGTGTGCTTACTCATAATTTTCTATCCAGCCTTCCAAAGAGTCACATGAGGTGTAACTGATGCAGTATACATACACCTTAGTATACCTTATATAAACTTGTTGGTTTTTCACATTTTATTGATTAGGTTAAACAAATATACTTAATGTACGCTAATGACAACGTTTTTTTTTTATATCTGATGGCAATTACTGAAATTTCTATATACTTTGCGTACATTAGGTGTAAATTTCATTTTCGATATAATCGAACGGTAGGTTTCTAAATAACGACAAAATATAAAGTTTACTTTTGCTTATCATTATATTTATGACATTATTTGAACGCAATTTTGATTAAGTACCTATAATTTTCGTGATAACGTCACACTTAGTACGTATTAGGATCTGCATAACGATCAAGATAATTTAAAAAAAAAAATTAACTACAACCACGAGCATTATATAAACCCACATTGAATAAATAAATGCAAATAGAAAGTACGTATGTTATTATGAAAATCGTCATGAATTTTGGATCAAATCATGTAAATCTGGTATTTTAGTGTTAAACAAACTCTTTAGTAGAGAAACTAATAAATTTCTTAAGGAATGCTTAGCAATTATATATATAATTAATTTATTTCGTTATCAATTCACTCAAAAAAGGTTCAACATCATGATTTAGTAGATTAAAAAAAAAATAACTATAATTGATACATAATTTTCATATATTATTAAAATTTAATAAATTAATTATGTTAATCGTGTTATATTGTTTGAAATAATAGTCTGTTGTTTGTAGTTTTTTTAATTTTTGTTTTTTATTGCCATATATTCGTACATTTTATGTTCATCATCTGGACTTCTAAAAGTCCCACACATATTTAACAAATTATTTAAATATCTATACATATAAACGATTTTTTTTTTTTTTTGTTTTAAAGAATAATAAAACAATAGTTAGTAGCGCTATCAAGTAATTATATGATAAGCATATATTGATATTCAATCAATTACAAAAATCGTGATTTATTCCAATGAATTTTAATTTATATCAATATTATTCAACTGTTTCAATAAGAAACATAAATGCATTAGTGCTTTGGATCAAAAAAAAATTTAATGAAATTAGTTGCTAGAAAAATGTATCTTAATCTACCGATATACAATTTATCAAAATAATTAATTAAGTTTATTTATTATTATTGGCTCTAATTTAATTTATTTTCTTTTGGCATGTTTTTAATCACAATGACGAATATTTATCTAAATTATATTAATAACAATAAATGTTATGAAACATTTACCAGAATACTTAAAAATAACACAAATTTTCACATAAAAAAAAAATAATAAATTTTCATATAAAATTAATTAATTTCTTTTTGTTTTTTATCTTTATTCGCTGTTAGTTTAATTTATGATAATATTTGTTATATATTTCTATTTATAATGTGTCTCATACATTTCTATAGGTCAGATTGTGTTCGATAATATTAAAGGAAAAATAGAGATATATTGAATATGTAAACATTTTATGTATTGTAGCGTAGGTAATGATCATATATATATATATATATATATTTATATTAGGGTGGTCCAAGAAAATTAAAAAGTTGAATGCACCAGTTAATTTTGAAGATTTTTAGAAGTTGAGTTTATTTCACTACTACATATACTTATTGTCAAATCATTATATTTTTCAATTTTTCACTTTGAAAATATGGTTTCGAAACGGTTTCTAAAATGGTTTCAAAAACGGTTTCAAGAACGGTTTCAAGAACGGTTTCAAGAACGGTTTCAGAAATCTTCAAAATTAGCTGGTGTATTCAAC
>JAABKK020009316.1:0-23849 GCA_011634745.2 Catotricha subobsoleta
AATACGTGAACTTTTTTTTTTTCTCTTTCAAGTTTTGCGACATCAAAACGAATGTTTGCATTGTAGCAGCGGTGTTAGCACGATGTTAACTTTTCTTCAAGTTGAATGAGATGGTGCTATACAAAAATGCGCGAACTTTTTTTTTTCTCTTTCAAGTTTTGCGACATCAAAACGAATGCTTGCATTGTAGCAGCGGTGTTAGAAGTTGGCAAACAGGGGAGTATTCACTATTAATGTTATAGTTTCAAGTTTATTATGGGAGCCCCTATATAAATAACATCCACGTACATGGGGTGAGGGAAAATACTTTTTAATTGGCTAAAAACTGTATAAATTCATAATGGACGGTAACGAAATTTCAATTTTGGTCAAGAAAATTTAATTGTGTCAACCGTAAATCATCGATTGCAGAACCGTTATTTTTTCAGTGCATAAAAGGAACATGCATATTCACTCAATAAAACATAACGTTCAAAACCGTATTTTGACAGCCAAATTCTGGACAAATATGGAAATTTGGCAAAATAGTCAATTCAAAAAAAATGCTCTGAGAGCACTTTTTGAGTGAAGTACTAGATTTGTAAAGTGACTTTACTATACGATAAAAACAAAATCTCACTGCGATTTTTAACTATTAATAATCGAATAAGTAAAAATTGCAAATCTGACTATACAGAGCTGACCTACAGCGAGTGAAAGAAAGTGCTTCTATAAAATATTAAAAATATTACGAAAATGTTGAAACATATAAATATATTTTTTTTTTAGATATTCGGACGTTTAACCCGGGGGAAGGGGGTGTTCAAAATAATATATAAGTCGACAGGGGGGATGATAGAGCATGGGAAACTAAAAATAACTAAAAAAAAATTATGGGCAAACCCAATACTACTGTGAATAAATAGCTTTATCAAAATATAATATTTTATGTATATATAAAATATTCAATTGAGAAAATCTATTTACATTTTCGTTTTTCGAAGAAAAGTTGTATGAAGAATTGCTGATTTCATCAATAGGAGAATATAAAATATTGAATTTAAATCTATCAATAGAAAATACATAAAATGTATAAATAAAATAATTTGAAAACCAAATGAAGCAACACGAAATGCATTCAATTTAAAAAAAAAAAAAAAATAAAGAAAAAACATTGTTTGCTTATATTGTACGTATTTGTATATAGTGTAAGTCTTAGTATATAGTGATCAATTATGTACATATAATATTGAAAACTGAACCATTTCACGATTAATATCACATGTATAAATATAGAATTTTATTTTATACTTAGATTAGATTAAATGAAATAAATTCTACAAAAATAAACTACACAAGTCTTCATTTTAATTTTTTTTCTTCTTTTTATCATAAAAGGTAGAATTGTAATATTCATTGTGAAGTCAGGTTATCTGGACCAGGGGATTGATTTATGGCTTAGTTCAGCAAGCATATATATATAGTTAAAGGTGAAGGCGAAGCCATTCGTAAAAACCACCCAATTGTTGTTGTAAAGATAAATTAGTTTCTAAAAAGGATTTATAATAATATTACCTACCCCTGAACTTTGATTCCCTAAAGGTCTATATATACGTCGAAGCACGGCATCACTTTACAATTTAAATAGGTAAAGAAGCGCCTACAAACGAATAGCAACAAAAGGATTAAATGTAGATTTATAGGAGGGTCACTCTAAAAGCTACACGATAATGATATCGCTCTGAGAAGATACATATATATAAAACATTCAAATGGAAGGTATGAATTTTATGTTTGCTTATATCAAAAAGATGATGCTTTGCTACAATTTCTAAATAACTTTAAAAGATGATTCGCATGAACTGTTTCGAATGTTAATTTAGCTTCGAGTGTATGACGTTTTTAGAAGAAAAAAACTCTGTTCATTATTCGTAATACTGCTATAGTTTCACCGACTAGACTAGATGATACTGGAATTTAAAAATGATATATAGCAATAAAATTTAAAATTATATGACTGATTACTATTGCATCGATTTTACAATAACGGTTACGCTATTTTTTTTTTTTAATTATTATTATTAATTAAATAGAAACACGTAACATTTAATTAAAGTAAAATATACTTAAAGTTTAGAATTTTTTCATGGTTTTAGAGTGACCCTCCTTTGAAAATATATATAGTGCACCGTACAATATACGGTATATCTATTGTACAGTATTATCATTCTAACTGGACCATCTAAAAATTTTGTTATTTTTATATTAACAACAGTAGACATTCTTTCCCACATTTATACAAAAAAAAACTTTTAATTTGACCAACTTTGATGCGACCGATGATGGTTCACTTTAGAAGGATAATTACTGTATTTATTGTTTAATATTTTTATACAGTATATTAATATCATATTAGACTACTGTCTATATTACACTGTGAATGTTTATTTATACGTCTTAGTATGTACTGAAAAATTATATCAAAGGAAACTAATATTTTGCTATTATTTTAATTATAATTGCTCACAAATTGTTCGAACATAAATCATCGAATTTTCAATTTCAAAAACATGCATACTTACTACATCGCTTACCAAAAACCATATTATGTAAATATGCAGGATACACAGAACAAAAAAAAAACTCATTTTAAACTAAAAAATTTCAGGTGGTGTAAAAAATCGATTTTACTTTTATATAAAATACTGAAGTGCAAATATATTTTTCTTTTTAATTTGTAAAAAAATATAACAAAAAAAAAAAAAAAAAACTCCAACATTGTCAAGTACGCAACTTTCGCAAATGCCTGTGTATACTTTCCTCTTTAATTTTTTTCAACAAGTTTTGCAATTATTATATGTGATGGTAGTGGTTTTTGCCTTAACGCTTACACGACATTTTACTTAGAAAGCTAAACATTTGATTATAATTGTAACTTTATACTTTATAAGGCACTTGGATGAAGTATTTTATTTATATTGATGGTCGTTAAAGTATGCTATTTTTTTTTTTTATTTTATATTTTTTATTTTTTTTTTCCGAGATGAATCACTTTTGTGTCGTTCTGGCACTTTATTTAATTTTTGTTTGTTTTTTTTTTTTAATTTAACATCTAAACTGCTAATATTAGAGTGTCTCCATCAAAATTTCAAGACACAGGTTTTTAATTAAAATTTTAATTGTTTATATTTCAATCTATGAAATTTAACATAAAAAGAAATGTTTTCTTTGAAATACATTTTGTTGAAGTGATACAATATTGAATTCTGTTCCTAATACTTACATACTTAAAAAACATTTACATTTCGTTTTTAAAAAAAGGAAGATTTCGAAAACAGAATGGAAATAATAATAAAGTAAAGGTTTTGGTTGAAAGTAATTAAACATGTTTTTGATGATGTTCATTAATTAATTATTTAACAGAATCGGCACGGAAGCTAGTAATATTTCGCAATAAGAAAGATCGATACGATTTTGTTGATGTGCCATTTACATAAAGTCTCTGTTAATATAATATTTAATTCTTTTGAATATAAAAATCATCAAAGGCATTCCTTGAATGAATGTAATATTATATTATAATTGTAAATTTTGATATCGAATAAATTACGTGAGAAGCTTACGGTACATAATCCATTCTATTATTTTAGTGATTAAAAAAGAAAACATAGTCAATTGCAAGAGATCTTAGGTTTGTAAGAAATTCAATTGTGTGACAAAGGAGCAATTTATTAATTAATTATTTCTTTTTTTTTTTATTCGTAAACTTATCTCGTACAATTCACTACAATTCGCAATTCGCAATTCAATAGAAATTTATTAATATCGCACGATTACTTACATAAATAAGTCTTTCTTTGTAAACTCAAATGCCGCTTTGATTAAATGAAAAAAAAAAAAAATCTCAAACTGTTATCATCAATCAAAAGTAAATAATATGAAATTTATTCTGTATTTATGTAATAACAATGTTATTTTGTCTCCAAAAAAAAAGAAAAAAAAAACACAAAAAACAAAAAGAAAAGAAATAATGTAAACAACACATTTATCATCATAGCAAACAAATAGAAAAACGATGGAAAACTTGAATCTTTTGCTGAATTATGTGCTCTAAAATTTAAATAATAGTTTTAAAGGTTTTATGTTCATGTTTTCTTTTTATGCTTTTTCCACTTTTTTTTTCTCTCTCTTTTTATTCCGTATAATTTATGATAGAAAACAAGGAAACAACAAAAAGCAATCAAATTACGTTTGAATTACCAATTTTTTCACCTTTTGTTGTTAATATAAATGATTTTTTAAATAAAAATAACTTAAGATTTTATTTTATTTATAAGACAAACTCATCATCAAAAATACGAAACTCATCAACTCATCTGTTCGGTTTTTTGTGAGTTTTTACCATTATGAGTTTGAAACTCATTTCCCCCGAATTACAAAAATCTGAAAAAAAATGAGTTTCTGACACATGCCATAAATTTTCGTTCATGATTGCTGAGCTTTTTTGACCAAAGGGAAACCGAATATCATCCAGAAATAAAGATTTCGATAACTATTTAACATTTCTATATTGCTGAGAAACTTATCTGAACTACAGCGTAAGAATTGTACAAAATAACTCATAGTTTGTGTTGAGTAATTTTTCTTATATGAATTTGTGCTTAAATGCATTATGATTGAGTGAAATTTTTGAAATAAAGCGTAATATCACTATTGCAATAACTATATGATATTTATGTTATTTTCGAACAATTATTTTCAAAATCATGAAAATACCCGCTGTCAATATTTATACTTTTAGCAATGGACATTTAATTAATTCTGTTTAAAATTTGATTTTAAATTAAATCATTTTGGCAAAACGCCGTTTTAAGTGATTTTATCTTGACAAAAATGAATAAATGTGCAGTAATATGACTATAATATAACCTATAACCGTGGTTTACTAATATACATTTTTTTTAAAAACGTTTTATACATACATATAAGTTTTGAACCAGAAGTCGTAAAAACAAAACGCCCGGTAGATTTACTTTTATAATTAATAACCCTAGTAATTTTTTTTAAAGAAAACAAACATAAAATAATATTAAAGAGCAAACTATGCTAGTTTGCTTTCTAATTGATTTTGGAGACATGGTTGTTGTTTTCTTTTCAAAACTGAAGAATACAATCTAGGCTTTAAATGTGTGTCTAATTAATTAAGTGTGCTTAATATTTCAAAGCACACAAATGCAAATTAGAAGTAAACTACAAATAAATTTATTTTCGAAAACAAAACTAGAAATCTGATAATATGCTTGTAGTTTGATTCATATTTGTTTTTCAGAGCAAACTAAATAGTTTAAGTGCTTTTCAAAAATAAACTTGAGTATAGTATGTATTGCTTTGAAGTTTGATTTCTTTAAAATTGTACACTAGAGAATCGCTTAGAATATTCTGCTTTTGGTGTGGTATATAATTCTCCGAAGTTTTCCCACCTCATTTTGCGTTAAAAACGGAAACCTTGTACGCGTCACTTCTTTCCAGATGCTTCACCCTTGAATCTCTCAATTTTCGCCGCTCAGGGCTACGGATATAGTTTAATAATGATGCGATTTTTTAAAAATCTGGAATTGGTTTCAGAGATATCTGGATATTGGTCAATAAATAGCCTGAAATAAGTATTTTTATATAACAGCGTCATTAACGCAACATTTGAGAACTATGGGAATATGATAAATGGCTTACTTGGGTATAATTTCCTAGACAGATAGAAAATCATACCCATGGAATGAATCTATATTTCGTGATATCGTCGAACACTATCTCAGCAGCTATCGTTTTAATTTCAGCCAATTCGGCTCTGTATTTTTCGAGCAAAGCGACCCAACGTGTTATAAAACATGAATATAAAAAAAACTTTCCCGCGGAAATCACTAGAGCTGTTAATAAACACCGGATTTTCGTTATCCAGATTTTGAAAGTACGGATATCAGTATATTAAAAAAAAATAATCCGGTTGGACGGTTTTTCGGATTATAACGTTTTTACGGATAATAAAACAATTACAAAATAATAAAAAGAATTTAATCATTTTTAGTTTGTGCTGGAAGTTAGATAAAGCTGATATTACACGTAAGTACACTCACTAACAATGAGTGTTTTCACAATTTTAGTGAGCGAAAATGATCAAAACGTTGATTGTTAGTGGCAATTTGATCATTGTTAGCGCACTTACCGTGGATTCTCACGAGAACGTCTTGCGTTTTGCGGCAACTTTTTTTCACATTTTTAGGGTTGGTTTAACAAATTTCTTTACATGTGTGTGTAAATGATTGCCATGAATATATAACAAAAAAAAATACTTAAGTAAAATCGCAAAACGCAAAACGCAAGACGTTCTCGTGAGAATCTACGGTTACACTTACGGGTAATACCAGTTTAAAAAAGACAGGGCAGCGGTACATGTAAGTGATACAAATATACGACTAAATAATTATATTTAAATTATAAAACTATACTTTTCAGATATCTACGGTCTTACGAATATCGGTTTTGAGGATATTGACGGTTTTACGGATATAGCCGGTATTGCACGGTTTTTCTAGATTTCCAAATTTACATATATCGGTTTTCCGGATAATTTGAAACCGGATATTTTGAATACGGTTATGCGGTTTTCAATTTTGACGGATAATAAAAGCTAGCTCTAGAAATCACCAATACAGAATGTTAAACTCGGTATTCTCGGTATTCGGTATTTTAAATACTTTTCCGTGTATATACTTTATGGTTTTTTAATATTAATTTTTTTTTATGCCAATTCAATTCAATTTATTCATTTAAGTATTTTGTGTAACCTATTACATTTTGTGAGATACAATTATAAAAAATTTTCAGCAACTGACATTATTATTAGAGACATATTTAAATTTATGTGAAATTTTTGAAATTTTTAAAGGAAAATGAGTTTTTTTTATGAATATCCTTTCTTTTCTTAATTTTTATTAAATAAATGAATAATCACTAAACTAATCTTATCAAATATTTTCAATAAAAACATTTAATTTTGTAAAACATAATAACTAAACTTTTGTTTTTTGTATGAACGTACCGTGAAAACTAAATTTGAATTTAAAACACAACTAAGTTGCAAAAGAATAAAAATTCTGAGTGAAAACAATTTAATGGTGGTTTCTTTTGCAACTTAGTTGTGTTTTAAATTCATAATAACTAAACACTATTTTTAAAAAGCAATGCAAGAAGGTAATGAACTGAAGTAATAACGAGCATTCACTAAAGTAGAGGCCCAAATGTCATAATGAATAAAAATTTCGAAGTCTTTCTAACTTTATATTAGTATAATATCTTATAACTGAAATCAACTTACACACTCTTAAAAAATAAATAAACAATATATTGCACTTACTAAAGCATCTGTCTAACTACATTCTAAGCATATTTGGTCAAGTTAATCTACTTATTTCCCACAACTACAGTAAGTTTTTCAACCCTAGAAAGGTTTCAATAGCCTTTTTCGATTTTTTCTTTATATGTTACCCAAAATGATCAAGTGATATTTTATACACTATTTGTGTCATACTTTTTTGTTATAACTTCAACTTCACTGAATAACAATAATCTAATTCGTATCTACCCAAAAACACAGTGAATAAAGGCGGATTTATGTTTGTTAAAGCCACCCCACACGGTAAAACATTTCATAAAACATTTTGTATTTTTTTGAAATAACTTCCAATTGAAGGTTCTTACAAAAGTTATTTCAAAAAATACAAAATGTTCTACGTAATGTTTTATGAAATATTTTACCTTGTGGGGGTGGCTTTTAACATGTTAAACTAAATCATTGCATTTGCGAAAATTTGACAGATTGTTCTCAGAGATCAGTCGGATATCCGAAATTTCGAAAAAATATTTTTGGATGTGAGGCCATCCGAGATGAGGGGGAAAGTTGCATCTCCAATTATAATCAGAGGTCGGTTTTGTATGACTATTCTAAGCCTTTCTCTTACTTAGGGCGGTAAGCTTCAACTCGCGTAACCCACGAATTGCGGGTTACCCGAGCTTTTGATAAACTGAACTTAGATGATTTTCGACATTAAAAACAAACCCATTTATATTTTAATTTAAGACTATTAAAATGAATAATATGTTTTGGAATACGTATATTAAAAATTGGCCGATAGCCCGTATAAAAAACAAATAATTATTTTACGGCCGTATTTACTTAAACATATTATCTTTTATGTTAGATCGTTTTAAGTTTAAAAAAAACAAGCTGCCAATGGATTGGTACACGCCTTCGTTTTTGTAACAAAAAAAATCCTCGAGGTTAAAAAAAGACAGTAGGTATGTATATTTTCAATAAAAAAAAAACTGTCTTTTGGTATATCGGCCATCAAAAGATATCCGCTTAGTCCTGATATCCAGAGAAAAAGTGGTAAAAAAAAATCAAAAAAAAAAAATTTGCTAAATCAATACTTACTTGATTTCTTTCAAAATTCTGCCAAATTTCTCAAAAATGAATTAAAATCGAAAACGATTAATGAAAGTTTTTACATTAACTATTTAAACATCCAGTTTTGAATTTATATATAAGTAAAACTTATATTTTTATTATTACGAATGTTCTTTTCGTTTCTGACCATAAATAAACGGTAAATAAAAAAAACCGAAACCTTTATACATATTTTCAATTTAATATTGAATTTCAGATTTTGTTAAAAAGGCCCTAACAATTTTATCTTAACATTTCTATTATTCCCAAAAATACATTATACGCAAGAATATTATGTCACTAATGCGACTTTTCCCACAGTCGAAACGTTAGAAAAAGGAAGTTCGCATAAAATTTAGTACATCCGTAATGATTGTCCCTCCCGATTTATTATATTTTTAATTAATAACTCTGTTTTCTTCAAATAAAAAAACAAAAAAAAAACAAGAAAATGAAAGATGAAAATAATACTTACTTAAATATAAAAAAAAGCAGCAAAAAACTTTTCTTTTTACATGACGTGTATGCGGTCGTAGAAGATTTTAATAATTTAAACTCCGCGCATTATATTCGCTCACTAGAGCGGAAACTTTGAATATAAGTACTTTTGGATTGGTAGGTTTATTTGCACTACATTGTTTACCTTTGTAAACAGTATAATAATAAAAAAAAAATATGGCAGTCGATCTTTTGCTTTGTAATAAAATATTTATTATACTTAGTTGGTGAAATGAAATACAGTAGATATTTTCTAAAGGTTGTTACAGGTACAAAAGAGAGTTAAGAATGTTTTATTTATTTCTGCAACGAGCTACAATAGAATATTTGAAGGGCAGTGAAATGTCATAATATTGTATATCAATACTTTCTCTAACAATGGGGGGGCAAATTCAAATAATAATCAATTTTTCTATTTGGTTTTCTTATAGGCACTTATTGTTATTTAATGTCTATACGTATACAATATACAAATACATCCAATAGAACAAAGTAGCAATTTTGTTAGAAATTAAAAATTCTACGAATTCAAAGAAATTTTTAGCATTTTATTAAGAGGATCATAGAGATAGAGATTGCATGTCAACTGTAATAAGAATAATTCGTTACTATAAGCACTGAGCAGGTAAGTAGAAAAGAAAAAAAAATACGATAATCTAAATATAGAAAACGAATTTCATCGTAAATCCGTATAGTATTTCACATCCGTTTCGATTATAAAAATTCGATAATAATTATTACAAATATTGTGATATTAATAAATGAATTGCTGAATTGTGTGATAAGAAACTATACATATATACTTATATAAATCATATAATCTTTTGATTGCATTAAAAGAAATTACGTCTGAATAATGATTATTATATTGTGTGTAACAGCTTTACTTACAACACGTCTCATTCAAGGTGATGATTATTTGCTGAGAGTATACGAAAATTAATTCTATATTTTATATGAAGCATAAGCTATATTGAAAACAACTTTTTGCTATTTATAATTTTTGTATTTTTTTGTTCAGAGTTTCATTGTAGTTTATTTGAAGATATTTCATTAGGTTTTTATTTTTTTTTAATATAATTAATTAGGTATAATTATTTATAATCAGAGAGCATAGTATTTATTCATAATTTGATAAATATTTTATGTATTTCTCTATTTACATTTGACATCGCTACTTTCATAAAGAAAAAAAAAACATTGATTAAAAGTTTATGAAGTCTTTTGTCTTGAATCTAAGTGAGAATGTTTATGCGTGCACTTAAAGTCGCTTTAAAATTAAAGTCGATCTAAATTTTTGAAACGCTTTTGCGCTCAATGTAAAGCGACCTTAAATGTAGCACAACTTTAAAATAATGAGGTGTTTTTGCGCGCCTCATGTGTTTAACTACAAAATCATTAAATTGCTTATTATAAAAATCATTTAATA
Source organism: Catotricha subobsoleta (assembly GCA_011634745.2). NCBI lineage: Eukaryota > Metazoa > Arthropoda > Insecta > Diptera > Cecidomyiidae > Catotricha > Catotricha subobsoleta. The sequence continues at coordinate 10,407 of JAABKK020009316.1, forward strand.
ATATTAATAACAGTCAATCTTATTATTATTTATTGATAAGAAATAAAAAATTAAACACAAACGAAAAGTTTTTGAAAAAAAAAAGTCTACAGAAAATGTCAAGAGAATTTAAAGTCACTTTAAATATAAAGTGGATCGTTTATGCGGTTAAATTCGTTTAAAGTCACTATAAATTTGAAAGTGGGTTCAGTTAAAGTGGTTTTTAAAGTCGATTCATATTTTTAATCGCACCATTTTAAAGTCGGTTTAAATGGGTATTTATGCTCGCATCCCGTAAAAATTTAAATCGAGTTTAAACGTGCGCACATAAACATATAGTCAGTAAAATTGTCGATAGCATTTATAAAGAGAAAAAAAAATGGTTGACAAATAAATAAATGAAATAACTTTGTATATACGCGTATCCGTATAAACATATATGTATTACCTAAATATTGAATATATCACTTTATTAATAATTCATTAGACAGTAATGACATGTCATGTTACATAAAAGCAATCTTTTTCTCTGATAATTTACGATGATGAATGTTTATATTTTTATCTAAAAAGTATCTAAATGCTAAATGTTGTTTTTTTCTTTCTGATATTTCATAACTAAAAACGATTCTTTTTTTTTATCCTACCACAGCTCACATACATTTAATATATTGGTATAAGTATATATTTATTTATTTTTATCGTTATGTTTACTAAACCTATTACGTTAATATTTTTATTTATATATATATATATATATATATCGAATTGGCAGCTCAATAAGTATTGTTGACGCACTGTCCATTTGAATCAAGAACACTAGACTGATTTATTACACAACATTTCTATAAAAAAAAAAAAAGAAGCCCTTTTATATTCTATATAGCCCATCATGATTTGTGTTGATTAAATTTCATTATAAAGTAGTTTAAATACGCGAACCGTACAGTTAAAGTATGATCGGTTAAGTTTAAAAAAAAAAGATGAAAAATTAAATTATTGTTTAATCAAATCACTCGAAATTTGATTTAAAAATTAACTAAATGCAAATTTAGCGTTAATATTAATATGTTTTGATAATTAATTTTGTGATATTCAGCTTACCTCACATTGTGGTAATTGACCTTCTGGTCGTTTTACTCCCCAACCCAACAATGGTGGTATGCATATTAGACCAGACATAATCCATACAGCTGCTATCATAAATGCTGCTCGAGCTGGTGTTCTTGATTTTAAATATTCTACTGCTTTTGTTATACTCCAATATCGGTCTAATGATATTAAACATAAATTCATAATTGATGCTGTGCACAGCAGAACATCCATGGCTGAATGTATATCACACCAAAATTTTCCAAAAATCCAATACCCCTATATCATTATTAAAGTTAATATGCATTAATTAAATCATCAATTAATACATTATGCATTAATTAAATCATTTAATAAATGCGTTGTGCATTTATTAAATCATTTTAATTAATGCATTATGCATTAAATTTATGCATTTCATTTTTCCCACCATTAATTCGTTTGCAAGCGAAAAAGGCATTATCACTAATCCAAGGAAGAAGTCAGCTACCGCTAATGATGCTATAAACCAATTTTGTATATTTTTCAATGATTTTTCAGTTGCTATTGCAATTATAACTAACATATTTCCGACCACAATAATAATCATTAAAATTGTGACAATAATTGAAGCAAACACAATATGTGTTATTGTATATCCGCTCGGATAGGTGCCATGAAGTACAGTTGCATTAGCGTCATTACTTTCATTGGTTGATGTTAAATGACGTCCGGATGATGAGTTTCCAATTGTCGTCAAAAATTCTTCTGTTGTTATGTTTTCCGAAAAAAAATCCATGGTTTGCGATTTGGTGGTCGTTACGGTTCTATTATGCTTTTCGTTTTTTTTTTTATTTCTATATATATATATATATATATATATGTATGTATGTATAATATAATTTTTACGTTACGCGCGCCGACGACAACAAATATTTTCGTATTCAAAATGTGTGTAGCAGATATTTTATTTCAATCGTTGAATGCTATATTATTTTAAGCTAACTCATCATTTATATGTTGTTTGTTTGTGTGTCGATCGATTTGCAATGTTCAATATATATTTTATACAAACTAATAGCTTATTATAAAAAAAGGAAACAAATAAAAAAAAAAAACAACTTAAAAAGCACAACGATGCTGGTCCCGTTCCTTCTATAATATAACGTAATAGAAATCAATAAAACAAAATTACATTCCTTTTTTATGCAGAAAATATTATTTTTTTCTTCGCACTAGGTGGTTTTGTTGATCAAGGTATGGTAAATTATCGTTACCGCTACCTAGGATACTAAGGATACTATATAATTTTATGATTACTTATTATTCAAAAAGAAATGTGTTAATTTTTGTGCTTCTCGGTTTATTTGCGTGTTCCGAAGAGCACTTTTCATAATATTAAATGAACGAATTTTATTACCATAATCATCATGAGTTCAATATTATAGCTCAAGCAGAACAATAAAAGAAGTCGTCTATATGAATGTATGTGAAAATTACACACCGACTTTCTAGCGCATGCTTGTACATTTTTCTTTGTATATTTTATTATTTTCATATATACTTATTATATATTTTTTATATATAAAATATATATTATTTTCATTTTTTTTTTTTTTTTTTTTTACCGAAACTTAATTTGCATTCAACATCAACCTATATTTTACTATAATATACTTCAAAGATGATTTCATATTCAATTTTTAGCTTTTTTTTGTGCTTTTTTTTAAAAAAAAAAAAAAAAAAAAAACGAAAATATTATCATATAAGTAAGTACAAAAATAAAAGATCAAATAAGCACATTGATGTTTTATGTAAATTTTTAATTCTTTTGATTTAAGTTTCTTCTTCTTTTTTTATATTTTTATGCAAAAATATTTTTGGAGTAATGTTTTTTTATTTTATTTTTTTTATTTTTATTTTTTTTTATTAAAGTTTAAATCACGCATGTAATATAGTAATCAGCTATTGCTATCGTCATATATACATATATATATAGATCTGAGTTTTTTTCTTTTTTTTTTTATTCTATGTACTTGTAATATAGGCAACTCCTGACTGCACGCACTCACGATAATATTATATTCATGTTATAAAATAGAAAAGATTTTTCGCTTAGGTTGGTTTACGTTCACCGTACTTTTATTTAAAAGCATAAGCTCGTATGATATTATATTCTTTTATTTTCACATCATTTATAAATTATTATTACTTATACGATCTTTTAATCTATTGCAAAGAGCTTTTAGTTGCTATAAATTTTCGTACTACACAATATCATTATAACGATATTCTTACAGAATGGATAAAAAAAAAAAAATGAAAATAAAAATAAATAAATAAATAAAAACGGAAGAAAGTACCATTGTCGTGTGTAGGGGAGTGTACGTAATTAAATAGTTAAATGCTTTTGTTAGAAAATGATCATCATCATCATCATTGCTTTGACCTTTTCGTTTGCATAAAGACTTTTATTCACAAGACACCATCACCATTTTTGGAGTATATTCAATTTTTATATGTGTTTATAAATGTTGTTGCAAATGCGGCTTGAATGGTACTTCTATATATATATATACATATCATTATTAACGTTATATTTATGTGATGGAGCAAACACATTAAGTAATGTTCTCAATTAAAGTAATACTTAGACAAAGAAAAAAAAAAAAAAGAAGAAAAAAACGAAGAAAACTCTGTGTGCTAACTTGTTGGCAAACAAACCATAAATATTTTGCATTTGCAAATGTTGTTTAGCAATTATATTAATTTACAATCATTGAAAATTCAAATAAGAAAAGTTATAATACATCAATCGCGCGCAAATAATTACACAAATTAAATAAAGAAGAACACGGCAACAAAAATAAGTATAAAAATAACATAACATTCACATAATTTCACATTAATTTAAGCATTTTATAGAATATTCCCCTTAATATTTATTTTTAATTTAATAACTATTTCTTATTTATGTGTTTTTTTATTTCATTTTTTTTTTTTTGCTAATTTAATTTTTATTGAAATTAAAAATTAAAAAGAAAAGAAAAAAAAATACGCGTGAACTCTTTTATATTTTTAAATTTATTGACACTTTGAATTTTAAATATAAAACATAATTTTACTTAAAATAAACACACCAATAATGAATTAAATCAAGAAAAAAAAAAAATTAAAACTACTACTCTTTATTAAATACTATTACAATAAAATATAATACCATATTTATATTAGAAAATTCTATTTATCGCGAATTCAACATTTTCCGGACAAATTCAGATCGAAACTGAAGAGTAAACTTACACCGTAATCGTATGGAGAACGAGACTAAATTTCTGTGTAAAATACGAGTAAAATGCGTACACTTACGGTTATCTCATTCTAACGTTTTGTTAACTATCGGTCCATATCGGTGAGATATTCTTTTAGATTCTGAAATTTATGATCATGCGCAAGATGCGTAAGATTGCCTTATCAGAATACGAAGAGACGATGACGATCGACGACGTTCGACGATGGGTGGGGGGAAAAACACAGTATATTATAAGTTTAAAGTTATCCATTTCCATTTATTATAGAGGAAGAATGGTTACGAACATTATACACAGAGTTTTCCTTCTTGTGTGAGAGAAAATTCCATATTATACCTACTTATGGTTAGGTGGTATACATATAATACTATATTCATTTATACATATGCCTCTATTATAATATCTACATATTGCGTACATACGTATTTATTACTTGTCCGTTGTAGGACGGAAAATGTATTGTAATATATTGTGATGTATTTAATGTTTCTTTTTGAATTATTTACCAAATTTTTGCGAAAAACTGTTTGTTGATTATTTATAAAAATTTAATTGAAATACAAATGCCATAAACAATACATTTATATGTCATAAAACAGACATAAATCAATAATTAATTATCAATATAAGTACTCTTTCAATGTACTTGTACATATTAAATTAAAATGTAATTAAATAAAAAATTGCTAAATGATTAAATACATACTCAAGTAAATTCTGTACAAAATTTATTATTATGTCATATATAGCATTAATTATGTAAACCTAGGAAGTGTACCTACCTCTCGCACTAAATATAAGACCAATAATAATCCCAGTTTATAAAATGCGACAAAACACTTATTATACTGTCGCTATAAGCTAGAAAACAGAACCTATCCTAAAAATTTCAGAGGCTAAAAACCAGAGAGGCAAACTCTGGACATTTTTGAGGGTTCGACTCTTAAAATAAAAACAATAGGGTTCGGTTCTCAAAATGAAAATCAGCGATTCATTTATTAAAAATAAAAAAGTCAGAGTCCAGTCATTTCGGTTGGATTCATTTATTTAGATTTATTTCTGAAAAGAAAAAAATGTTGTTCAGTTCTAAAAGCGATACAAAATTGTGTGTTTCTTAGGGTTCGGTTTAATTCGATTCGGCTGAGTTCATCTCCCCGCTAAAAACTGTATCTCCAAAGAACATCTAATTTTTTTATTTTGATGCTTTGTGAAAATTGTTTTTTTTGTGGTTTTTTTTTTTTTGAGATACCGTTTTTGACACTGAGTTGGAGATACTGTTGAATTGTTGCATATTTCTGATATTCTACATCTTTTAGCTTTTCGATTTCCATTTGGTTTGTTTACAATCCAGCAAAAACAACATCACGAGCTAAACGTCTCCCTTTTTGACTAAACAATAACGAGAGACAAACTGTCCTTTATAATGCAATGCAGTAAAAATTCATAGTCTCCCTTAAAAATACGATGGGTTATACAGAAATTTATTCTCAGAGCACTTAAAACTGGATACAATCCCAACTGATTAATACGTCCAATTTACAAAATGTACAGAAAATAAGCGAACATAATTTAAATTAACGATATCAACGTAGCAATCTCGCAATCATGGTCAAATAAAAAATTATAGTACCAATTTGTTAATCAGATATGATCATGCTCGACTTAGATTTAAATAAATTTCTAAATATACAAAAATCAAACTCCTCATAAATAAAGAAGTTAAAGATTTTAAATTGGATCAATCGATCAGCATGATGAATTATTAATTTAAAAAATTTAGAAATGTATTGTAATTTATTTTGTAAGATTGCCTGAATAAATGAATAAATAAATTGAAATATTCGCAATAGGGCAGCGATTATTAGTATAATATTAAATGGAATATTAAAAATTTCTGTAGACTGCCTAGTGGAATAGTGAGTCACTTTAAATTGAAACGATTCTAACAGGCATTGTTCATAATTGATACCTGTTAAAAAATCGAAAATTGTCTCATTTCCGCTAGAGATTTATTATCTATCCAAACATTAGGAGAAATAAGTACCACCGTTACTAACTTTGGATAATTTTTTTTACTTTATTTCACTTTATTTAAAGTAATATAACCTTTAATGTAATATTTGCTTTGATTAAAGTAATTTATACTTCGAATAAAGTTATTTTTACTTTTTACAAAGTAAGTAACTTTTCTTTCTGTAAAAGTGTAATCGAAAACTACTTTACTAAAAGTAAAAATTACTTTTTAAGAAGTTTAATTTACTTTAATCAAAGCAAATATTTACTTCGTACAAAGTATAATTACCAATCAATTCACTTGGTTAAAAGTTAAATTTACTTTTTTAAAAGTACATAATACTTTTATCAGCGTAAAATATGGCAGAAAGCAAATATTAAAAAAAAAATTAAAGTTGATAATACTTTTTTCAGAGTAATAGACCTACGAAGTAAATTTTACTTTCTTTAAACTAAATATAACTTTTTTCAAAGTAGATTTTACTTTTCGTGGCCATGCTCAAAAATAAAGAAAAAGCCATTTTGAAAAATTAAACTCATTTATTTAAAAAAATGTATATTTAATATATTTTAATACATTTCTTAAAAAATAAAGTTAGAAAAATGTTCAGACAGATACTTAATACCGAAGAACTGTTAGCAAAATGTAAACTGTAAAAGGATGCCTGAGAAAATAACGAATGAATATAATTAAATTTTATACAAAAATAACGAATGAATATAATTAAATTTTATACAAAAATTTTAAAAAATGCATTGTTTGTAAAGGGCGTTAATACATTTGCCCAACACAATTTAATTTTAGCGATGAAAATGTACTTCGTTTTAATTTTCACGCAATATGTGGGCCGGAAAACTGATTTTCCAAATACCATATTAATATAATACATTATTAATAAATATGTTCATGTTTCTATTTCATTACTTTTATAAAAGTATAAATTTATTCTATTATACTTTTTCATAAAGTATTTTAATTTTATTTTACTTTTGTCTTAAGTAAAATAAATTTCTGGTACAATTGATATTTACTTCGTTTCAAAGTAATTATTGTTTCGATTAAAGTAAAAATATGAAGTAAAAGTATTTTGTACTTTGTCCATAGTAAAAAATCACCGCTCAATAAAGTAATATTTACTTTAAAAAAGTAATTTCTTACTTTCTTCAAAAGTAATATATTTTACTTTATGATAAAGTAAATATGAATTTACTTTATTGAAAGTAAATAATTTACTTTTACATAAGTAAGAATAGGTCTTATATATTGTTTATAAATATTGCATTTTATATTAATGGGATTACATTTGTTTTGTAATAATTTGTTAATATGATATTTAGCTCTTCTGGCTTTTTGCAATTTCAAGTCAATATGCTTATTGAAACGACTATTGGTTTGAAATTGAACACCTAATAATTCCTGAGCTAATTTTGGATTTTTGTGAGTGAGATAAATAGTAGTGTCATCCGCATATTGTAACATTTTTACAAAAATATCGGATGGAATTTTATGAAGAAATAAATTAAAATAATATGGACCAAGAACTGATCCTTGAGGAACAACAGCAACCATATTACGAGAATTAGTGACAAATTCACCATGTCTGACGGCAAAGGTTCTGTTCGATAGCATCGATTGGAAAATTCTAACCAGAGAATAATTAATGTTAAGGTTTATTATCTTTTGAATGATTCCGTCATACCATATTGTATCAAAAGAATCGAGGAAAACAGCAGAGGTGATTTCCTTTCAGATAATACTTATCTGATTGAAGTTTAGTCAACGCATGTTTGGTTGACCACCAAGAAAACCAAACTGATTTTGAAATGTATTTAAATTTGCTGTAATTTTTGAGAGACCAGAATACGTTCAAAAATTTTTGAAAAACAGGAGAGTATTGATATTGGACGCCAGTTGTCAATAATTGAGTGATCTTTGCCGGGTTTTGGTATCGGAATAATAAGAGCATATCTCCATAATTTGGGATAATAGGATGTTGTGATAAGATGATTGAAAATTATTGTCATAAGAAGAATGATGGGGGCTTCCAATTTCTTAATGATGTAATAGGGCATATTATTTAATAAAATTACCAAAATGAGTACAAATATTACTAAAGAAAACTACTGATATTATTACCCAAAATATATTGTACTAATGAAAAAAATAGGTTTTTATATCGACTTTTCCGTTTTTCCTTTTACTTTTTATGCACTACATGTGAAACATGAAAGTGCATACTAGATTTGTTTTTTTTTTTTTTTTGTCTGTCCACCCCTTGATTTTGGGAACTAGTGAACGGATAGAGATAAAACTTATACTATGTTGTAGAGCAACTGAATGTGATCTCAACTAAAAGAAAAACAAAGATCATGGCGAAAGGTCAAATGTCCTTTTTCTCAGAAACTAATGTACCAATCGGGATAAAACTTATATGTTTTAGAGTGTCTGAAACTGATCTTGACCACAAAAGGTCAAAGGTCATGGTCAAAGGTCAAAGGTTATTTTTTTGTTATTTTTTATTTTTCTCAGAAATTAATGGGTGGATAAGAATAATACTTATACTTTTAGAGTGACCGAAACTATAGTCGCCGAGCGGAGACCGGACCCGTACAACTTACATGCAGTGCATATAAATAAATTGGATGCGAATCGAAGCAGTAAGTTTAAATCATTTTTACAAAATAACACAAAAAAAAAGCAATAAATAATTTTGTTCATAGACTAGTAAATAAACCACTGATAAAACTCTTGCAACATCTCCAAGATATAATAGCACATTAATTATATTTTAATATCTTAATACTAATGAAAATCACACAAATTTATGTGGAATAGAAATAATAGAACATTTCTTAATTAAAAGAACTTTCCACAGAAAATTAATTGAATTTGGAAGAATTTACTATTTTTTATGAAACAATCTGCCACTGTTCTAAAGTTATATATATTTAAGCGATTAAAATTCTGCGACTCTTGGTTGTTAGTCGACCACAAACTCCTCAGAAAAATGTAATTTTTACATGTACTAAAAACTAATTGTTTAGATCCAAATGAAAGGAAATGAAAGAAATTCTTCTTTTATTTTCATCTTAAGTACCGCAGTATTTTATTAATTGAAAGTTACCCATTTTTAAAAATTACTAAATTAAAATTGTAATTTAGTCTTTTAGTCATAATTCACTCATAATCAAATGGATTATAATCCAAATGATTATAATCAAAATAATCATGATTATTTTCATCCCTGATTCTCATGTTATAGCACATGGTAATAAAGTAGAACCAAAAGATGAATTGAAATTCTTGAAAATAAAGGTTTTTAATCCCTACTGTTGTCCTCAGGCATTTCTTTTTATTTTAAACACGAAAGTTACCATATAACAATAAATATTATATAAAGAAAATGTTCAGTGAAGTTTTCCTTCAGTTGCTTTTAATATCAATTATTTCAAAACAAATAAATTGTCAATGTCACACATATTGTCATATGATAAAAATATTGAAGACAAAGTTTGGTGTCGATTGGTTGACTTTTGATCCGTGCACACCTTTTGAAAAAATGCATTTTGCAAAAATATACTTTTTAATATGGTGAGTATTTTTATTTTCGAAACACCCTAATGTTCGATATTTCTCACAATAATACCACTAATAATTTAAGATAATTTCATATCTATAATACAATTACTAATTTCAGCAGATTTTCTATTATTTCAATGTATATATGATGGAAAACTTCTGTATTGTATGGGCAATTTAGTTCGATGGATGCGAGCGTACATTTGTATAAAGTTTGTTATTAATATTATTACGTGTGTATATACAAAATGTATATGAATCACATACTGTTATCTATATACGTGAACGTAATATAACACATATACGTAATTGTGTGTATACATTTTTTTTCCCCGCTTCTATAGCTATGTTATAACATCGGTAATACACTTTACATACTATATTGTATCGGCATATGTAGTATTCAGGCATGTTACACATACTATACATAATATGATAGACGAAATTTGTTTGAAATGGGATCTTTTCGAACTTTCTACCAGTCAGACCACAATGGACCGCATAGGTACCCTCTATATATACACTACTAAATGTATAGATAAATGAACATTGAACAAACATTCATATATACTATTATGTAACGTAATTGTAGTTATATATAGCTGAAATTATATATACCTACCGAATTTTTACATTTGTAATAATAATAATTAATCATTTTATCATTAAATAGCATTTGCAGAGAACAAGCTAACCAGAAATTACTTGAAATAAATTGTTTTAGATGTAATATTGTTTTTTTTTTCTTGTTTATGTCATTGGCATTTCTATATACATATATTATATAATATATATTTATATTTGTATTATATTTAATACAATATATAGAATATTATTCATGTATCATGTATGATAAACCACAAATTTATTAATGTAATTTATCTCAATACAAAAGCTACCATATCTCACTGTTAAAGGTATATATAGTATACTTAAATCCTCGTACCAGTTATATGAATAGCATGAGCTGTAATAGTAGGTAATGTAAATGACTGAGTTTATTTATTTTTTTTTTATTTTTTTTATTAAATATTATATTTGTTATATTATGTATAATGGAACCACAATAAATTTTCAATTTATTTCTTACTTCAAATAAAAAGATAAGTTCAAACATTCCTTGCGTACCTTTGTTACAATTTGTTGTTGTTGTTTTCGTTGTTGTTGTGTGTGACTATGCGAGGCAATAGAAAGTACATAAAAGCAAAGATAACAAAAAAAAAAAAAAATTATTATTATTATTAATATATATTATATATATATATATATATATATCAACCTGAATATTATACTGCAGGATCCTTTCATGCGCATGGCATGCCAAACGTCTTTTATCATTTTGTAAACGTAAATCCTTTTCTTTTTTAAAGCAATAAATGTAAATTTCAATTAAACTTTGGTTTTCGTTTTATTATGGAATTTTTCGAATCTATAATTTTTTGTATTTGAAATATATTTTCTGTGAAGGTAAAAAGTCGAGAATACAATTTTTTCGTTAATTTTTATAAACTATTTATTGTAGACGAATTTTAGAAATATAAACTAAAGAATATAACATTGAATATATATAATATATGTCTATATCTGAAAATCAGATTAAATTGAAATTATTAAATTTTCTTTGTTTCAGTTAACTTTAATTTTCCAACAAAAATAAAAATAAATTCTTTAATAAATATTATCCTATACTAATCCATCTTACTTAGTTACCGACTTAATATAGAAGATTTTAAATAAATTGCATTATCTGTTTGTAAATCATGATTCGTGTAAAGTTCAAATGCAAGAACATAGAATTGTATACAAAACTATTATGTACAAGGTAAATAGTTTGACATCTATTTTATGTTTGTGATGATGATAGTGTAAATATTTAGTAAAAACACAAAGCAAAATATTAAATAATTTGCCTCCAAACACATGAATACTCTGGCTCAATAAACATTAACTATTAGCGGCACCTAAAGGGTTCGAAATAAAAAAATATGTAAGCATATATTTTCGCGAGGAGTGTTTTTGTGACTTCGAAATGGAAATAATATAAGAGAAAAAATAAATAAATAAATAAATAAATAGAATTTATTTGTTTATTTTTTTTGATTCCTTATATTTTTTTTTTTTTTTTGTTTAATCTTCTCTTGACGTGCAAAAAAAATAGGCAATAAAAAATTTCCCGATTCTTTATGACCTTAACTATGTTTACGTATTCCAATGTTTATCGAATTCGAATTTTCTCTAGAGATAGAGGTAATGTTACAAGAATACACCAAATTTAAATTCAATTTAGTATTTAGTACGCAATAAGCGTACATACGTATTATTTATAAGAAGAATGGGGTTGCCGTTGTGGGATTTTCAGGGAGTTTTTGGTTGCTTATCTAAATTACCATACATTAGCTTTCAAAGTTTTCCAGCAGCTTATTAATAACTTTTTCCAACATTATAAAGTATAAACTAGTTTTGTGATGGATGATATTAATTTTATATTATATTATGTACGTTAAGTACATAAAGTATACGATATAGTTACATACGGAATATAGGACGTATTGTAATATTAAATTATTGAGAATTTCGTTTTAAATTTATAGTTAGTAAGGAAATTTTTGATCCGCCGGCATTTATTTTGAAAGATTTTATTATTTTCATGTTTTATTTGAAGTTGAAAATTATTAATTAATTAATGAAGCAGAAAATACAATTTAAAATATATTGGAAACAACGTAAAGTGGGTATTGTTTTTATTTTATTTTGTTTTGTTTATTTTTATGTTTATTTTTCTTCTATATAAACCAGAAAAACAAAGAAAAGTATTTTATGATTAATAGTTTTAAATGGTATTTTCAATATATGTAATTAATTTTACTCATTTTCACTTGTTTCGTATTGTTGCAACAATACAATTAATTGTACAAACATGAATCTGTTATTTAAACTGTATCTATTTTTCTGTTCTGGTTTTACCATCGTACAGCACATAAACCAGCACTTTCTACACAAATCTACATTATACTTTACATTTTACTTCTCTTACTTACTGAAATTGTTATATAAAAACCAACTCTAAATTGTATGAAATAAAACAATCAGAACAATCTAAATGTGTATTTGTGTTTAAGTATTCAAATGAATAAAAGTCATGTTATGTTAAGTATTTCGTGTTTGATTGCTGCCAGCATAACATGTACGGGCGCTACATTGTTTATACTTCACGGAATCATAGCATATAGTTTAAGTGCAATAAAAAGTACCTAAAAACCACATAAGCACACTTATGTTTATTTACGTTTTAAGAAATAGAGAAATATAGGCAACAACAACAACAACAACAACAAAATTATATATTAACATTCTTGAGCCAAATAGTTTTCTAGCATGTTGGAAGTATATACACTATACACTAGGGTGGTTAGTTTTTTGTATGGGAGTTCCAAAAAGTTAAAATTTTCTAGCTCCAAAAGCATTTTTAGATGTGACTGGACCTAAAAC